>OZ038509.1:68227910-68345410 GCA_964036315.1 Acanthosepion esculentum | reverse complement strand
TGTAAATCGTGCCCGTGTCTGCCATTTTTGACTTCAGTGTAAATCGTGCCTGTATCTGCCATTTTTGAATCGAGTGTAAATCGTGCCCGTGTCTGCCATTTTTTAACCAAATGTAAATCTCTCCTTTGTCTACCTTTTTTGACTCGAACGTAAATCTTGCCTTCGTCTACATTTTTGATTCAATTTTAAATCGTAACTGTGTCTGCCAATTTTGACCCAAGTGTAAATCGTGCCTTTGTCTACCTTTTTGAATCGAGTGTAAATCGTGCCTGTGTCTACATTTTTGATTCAATTTTAAATCGTGCCCGTGTCTGCCATTTTTGACCAAAGTGTAAATCGTGTTTTTGTCTACCTTTTTGACTCGAGTGTAAATCGTGCCTGTGCCTATGTTTTAAGATTCATGTGTAATTTCGACGCATGTCTACAATTTTCACTCAAATGTAAAGCTGTCCTATACCTTTTTGACTCGAGTATAAAGCTTTTGCGTATCATTTTAAATCTAGGATAAACACGACTTTTTTGAGTCCTATGTAATGTCGATTTTTTCTATTATTTTTTAGAATTCTGTTTTGTAACTGACATAACAGATATTAAACCAATATGTTTATAAATATGTATCAGGACGAAACTATGTCTGACATTTTGAATCAAGTATAAATCAAGACGATCTCGATTTTTTTTACTCGAATGTTTGATTGTTTGATTCATTTTCTCTGGATTATCAGTCATTTACAGCTTATTTGAGCAAATAGTTTTAAGTTGCAAGAATTATTTTTTGATAATGATTTAGTAATAAACGTTTTACTAATTAATCCATAGCGGGGAGAAGAGCTGGATGTAAACATTTCCCAAGTGTACTTGCTTGTAAATGAATATAACGAAGCCAACTAGGATTGGAATACGACCGTCAGATTAAAATTCCCATACTATTATACATTACACTAATCGCACATTCAAGATTACAACACCTGATATTCCCAAGCGGTTACCCATCAAAATTCTGACCAGGTTCAGTGTTGCTTAACATCGTTGATTAACTCAAGTGTAGACTTAGTCGACTTTTCTATTGATTTTTTTCTTATAAGTCTTGTGGTCATTCAGTTATGTGCCACCTTTCGATACAAGACTGTGGAAGCAGATTTTTTCCCGCGGCAGGTTGCCATTTCTTTCTGAAGTAGGCCAGTTGCCATCCAAGGCTATAGAACCCGGTTTCTCTTGCTATCTACCCATAGCTGGCGGAAAAAAATGAGGATTCATAGCTTTCCCAAGGTTATTAATACGTAAGTGAATGTAATAGTTTCAACTAGAATTCAAACTCGGCTCTCCGATTCCTCAATCTGAGCCGCTATCGATCCTCCTATTACAGTCAAGGTTAAACAAATATGTGTTATATTTATTCCAAACAGTGTAAAAAGGAGCTATGTCTACCATTTTGACTCAAGTGTAAAGCGGACATATATGTCTACCTTTCTATTGATTGTCATTTTATAATTCTTACAGTCGGTATTTTCAAAAAAAAAGTATATAAAAATCTATTATATTTATTGCAAGCAGTGAAATCGTCTTTTTATATATCCATATTTGTTTCATGTTAGGTGGGAATTCATCCATCTTCTTTAAATACGGTTCCTACGTTAATGGCTATTCTTTTCCCCCATGATCAGACAGGCAATATATCCAGTTTGTAAGTACGAAAGAAAAGATTTGAAATACATATTAGAAATATTCCAGGCTCTAAATTCCGAAGCTTCTTAGAATGTGATAAATATTCAGCAGTCCTAACTTGTATTCCTTTTGAAAAAAAATAAACAATTACCTAATGAAAACTATAAACAATTCTTTCTTTCGTTTCGGAAAATGTCTTTTATCAGGTATTTTCTTTCAATTTAAAATTTTTATTGTCTCAAACAGAAAAGGGAATATATAATATCCAATTCCGAAACGTATACAAAGTGTTCACGTGGAAAATATAAGTTACCATTTCTGATTTTTAGCTGGAAATTTGCTTTTGTCGAAGGAAGACGAACACAAATTTCAACACAAGTTGTTTAGAGATCCAGAAGGATAGAAATAAAGAAAATTTGTGGACAATCTTAGAAGTTTAATGACTGATTAGTCAAATTTTTAGGACCAAAATCAGTTGAAGTTGATTAAAGTAGAATTACTGTTGTAACCTAGGGAAGGTTACTGAATAGAATAATCACACAAAGGTTGGTAATGAACGATAATACTTAGAACAAGAACAGCACATATAAGATTCGCCAGCGGCGCGTAGAAGAAGGAGTCAACTACTAAAAGTGAGTCAAAAGCATTCCACAATGAATCTCCAACTGCAGGATATCTACCAACTGTTTGGTGTTTCTGAATGACACGCTTAATTTCATAAGCAGAATAACGATTCTTAAAATATTATTTTGTTTCGTTCTCACTTGTTCATTCACATACTCTCTATTGTAACCTAAGGAAGATTACTGAATAAAATAATCAAACGAAGGTTGGAAATGAACGATAATACTTAAGACAAGAATAACACATATTACATTCGCCAACTGCCCGTAGAACAAGTAGTCAACTGCTACAAGTGAGTCAAGCGAATTCCACAATGAATGTCCAACTGCAGGATAACTACCAACCGCCCCCACGCGGTCAGATGTGGCACAAGGCCGAATTTGATGTGAGGTCTCCGAGCCCGTAGAGTCGGGCAAAATATATATATATATATATATATATATATATATATATATATATATATATATATATATATATAAAATATATAAATATATATATATATATATATATATATATATATATATATATATATATAAATATATATATATAAAAATATATATATAAATATATATATATATAAATATATATATATAAATATATAAAAAATAATAAAAAATAAAACAATGAAATAAATCATAGTAATAAGTAATAAAATAATAAAAATAAATAATTAAAAATACATAAAAATAATAGAATAAATAAAATAATAAAATAAAAATGAAAATAATAAAATAAAAATATAATAAATAATAATATAATAATATAAAAATAATAATTATTTTTATTAATGATAATATAAGAGTAATAATAATAAGATTTAATTATTAATATTAATAATATAATGAATAATAATAAATAATAATAATACATAGTAAAATAATAAAAATAAATAATAAAAACATAAAAAAAATAATAATAATATATAAAAATATAATAAAATTTCAAAAGTTGTCTTACATTATCACGTTAGAATTCGAATTAGAAAATAATAGCGCATGCTTATCAATACAAGGCTCAAGGGTCACTCAAGGTAGAGGGGTACTATTTGGATTCTTATAAGCTTATGGAAGGGCAAGATGACATGAATGATTACAGCGAATTCTAGACCTGAAGAGGTCAATTACTGAATAAAAGTTCAAAAGGAGAGGTTAGGAGTATACAGGGCGCGATGGATAAATTGTCGTCTAAATTACGCAAAAATGGAATATCAAAGACATCTCATTTTAACAACTATATTTACCAAAAAGATTTTGATATACTAAAGGGTAAATTTATTCAATAAAATCTCCATTGGCTTCAACCACGACCTCCAGACGACTTGGGAATTTCCTGCAAATCATCTAGACGGTCTCCTTTTTTTACGTCGGTGAATGCTGCCATAATCCTTGCCTTCAGTTCATCATTGGTGTTACAAGGAGTTTTGTTGGTTTCTCGCTGAACTGTGCCATACACAGAATAATGAAGTAGGTTGCAGTCTGGGGAGTTAGGTAACCAGATGTAAGGGGTGATGTGACCGCAGAAATTGTCTTACAGTCATGATTATATTTCTCTAGCTTGTGCGGCAGGGTCCTGTTGCTAGACATAGAATCTTCCAGGAGCCACCCTCTTGGCCTAACTAACTAACTGTCCAAGGACCCTTATGTAGACCACCGTGTTGAATCTGAGGAGTTATTTTCTTATCAGAACGATAACAGTGAGTTTTCGGAGCTGCCGTACCTTCGTAATCGCCATTAGACTCATTCACATCGTTATAATCTTCTGCACCAAACTCAGATTGACACTCAAACACTATTGCCAAGCAGTACAGCATGCCGTTCACAAATTCCTGGCAGAGTGAACTGCGTCATTGAGTTCTTTTTTCCCTCAGACGTTGCCGATCTGAACCTACTATTCTTGTGCAATCGGATAAAAAAGGGGCAGGCGCGAAATTAAAAATACAAAATGTTGACAATTGACACATCGTACCCTGTATAGGTAGGAGATAGGAGTAGAGATTTAAAAGGGCGCTACACACAATCCTAAACAGGAAAAAAGGGATAAACATCTACTCCTGTTCATAAGTCCGGGGAGGAGTGTGAACTTGACGATAGTCAAACCTATCTACTCCTAATTTGTTATGGTCCAAGGTTAGGACCAAGGAAGAACAACACCAACACAAGAGTAGAAATAACGAAGATATATTACACGGAATAATAATACAAGATGTGGAAGGTGTTAGTATGACTGTCAGTCTGGTTTGGAGTGAACTACTATCGGCTCGACTCGATTCGTCCCTCTCTCTTGAGAGGCAGAGTATACATAGTGTTAAGAAGAGTTCATTCTGTAGTTATAGGCAAGGACCCATAACACGTTCTTTCTCTCTTTCTTTCTATCTTTATTTCTTTATTTCCTTACTTCTTTCTTTCTTTTTTCTTTCTTTTTTCTTTCTTTCTTTCTTTCTTTCTTTCTTTCTTTCTTACTGTTATGGTCCAGGTTAGGACCAAGGAAGAACAACACGAACACAAGAGTAGAAATAACGAAGATATATTACACGGAATAATAATACAAGATGTGGAAGGTGTTAGTATGACTGTCAGTCTGGTTTGGAGTGAACTACTATCGGCTCGACTCGATTCGTGTCTCTCTCTCTCTCTTGAGTGGCGTAGTATACATAGTGTTAGGAAGAGTTCATTCTGTAGTTATAGGTAAAGACCCATATAATGCTAGTGGACAAAACTAATAATTACAGAATAAAGTTTTAGAGTTCAGCTTGTTCCATCAGAAGTACAGAGTTGAAGGAATCGGAAAATTTATCCCAAACAGGAAAAGGAATAAACCTGTTCAAAAAACTGAAGAGGAGTATAAACCGGGAGGCTACTTTATGCTGAATGATTTATTACCTTTTTCTAATGTGTATTTGGTGGTGGTAAGGGAATGTAAAATTGTCCATAATGTCTATTGTCCTAAATGTTTTCGGCCACATCTTTAGCAATTTTAAAGGAGTTTGTTGTTAATTTAGTTTAGTTTTTCCTTCCGCTTCGGCTGTTAGGCGTCGTGGGGAGACACAGTCGACTGCCAGCCGCAAGGCGAGTGGCCTGAAGGAGAGAAATCCTGTGGGCTCTGAGAATCCCTGTCACAAAGTCACTTCAGCCTCTTCTTGGTCTGCCTTTCTCTCCAGCTGAGGGTGTATCCTCGTAAGGCTGGTTGGTTGATAGGCATACGTGTGTGGTGTCTGAACAACTTGATCCTCTGTCGTCTGATGTGTTGTATGATTGGAATTGCTCCTACCATATCTCTTATTGCCTCATTCCTGATCTTGTCTCACCTGGTCTTGTTCAGTTTTCCTCAGGCATTTCATCTCACAAGTGATTAGCTTCCTCCCAAGGGTTTTTTGTTAGGAGCCATGTCTGGCAAGAGTATGTCAGCGTTGGTAGGAAAATGGCATTGATGAGATTTGCATTGGTACACATGGTAATGCTAGGATCTTTTAGAAGAGGAGCAAGTTGGTAACTGACTGCGTTGGCTTTATTGACATCTTGATTCTTGTTAAGTGATTGTTGTTAATTTCTTTTCACGTGGTTGTCTGTTTAAGAGGGTGGTTGTGTGATGCCCATGTAGTAGTAGCACCAATTCCGAACTCTGCGAAAGGAACTTGGCTAGAATTAAACTTGGGGACTTTCCATTTAACAAAAAAATTGAGCACATTATTTCCGTTGCTAAATGAGGTGAGATTAATACCAGGCGTCAGATGAAGGCTTCTCTCACAAACAGCCGTTTTCACGGGGTTCGTAATAAACGCTAATAATAAACGCTAGACATAATTGCATGTTAAACGCTAGGCATAATTAAATGTTAAACGCTAGGCATAGCTACATGTTAAACATCAGGCATAATTACATGTTAAACACCAGGCATAATTACATGTTAAACACCAGGCATAATTACATGTTAAACGATAGGCATAATTACATGTTAAACACCAGGCATAATTACATGTTAAACGCTAGGTATATTTACATGTTAAACGCTAGAGATAATTACATGTTAAACGCTAGGCATAATTACATGTTAAACGCTAGCCATAATTACATGTTAAACGCTAGCCATAATTACATGTTAAACGCTAGGCATAATTACATGTTAAACACTGGGCATAATTGCATGTTAAACGCTAGCCATAATTACATGTTAAACGCTAGGCATAATTACATGTTAAACACTGGGCATAATTACATGTTAAACGCTAGCCATAATTGCATGTTAAACGCTAGCCATAATTACATGTTAAACGCTAGGCATAATTACATGTTAAACGCTAGCCATAATTACATGTTAAACGCTAGGCATAATTACATGTTAAACACTAGGCATAATTGCATGTTAAACGCTAGGCATAATTACATGTTAAAAAGAAAAACGCGAAAACAATCTGAGCAACTAGAAACAAAAATCTAGTAAAAAGCTGAAGTAATGACCGAAACCATTCCGGACAATAGACGCTAGGGACAATTTTTACACTCCTTTCACTCAACCACCGGACAAAAATAGAGAAAATTAGAAAAACTAAATAAAAAAAAATTATCAAATTTTCCTTGTCTGTCACATTCAACAAAACGTGTTTGAAAGAATGTTTGCTGACCAAATTTATTGGCAGATTTAGAAAACTACCACAATTTTCCTTCGAATAGTTTTATTTTCTCAAGTTTTTTCAATCTCATTTGAGACCATCTTCAGGGGGGATAAGTTGTCTATGAGTATGTATATAATCAACTTGGATTATATAACAAAGGATTTATTACCTTTACTATATATATATATATATATATATATATATATATATATATATTGTCTACTATGGCGGTTAGCAAATCCCTATTGTAGACGCTCGCTCAAGCGCATTTGTGTTTATTGAAAAACCCACAGAGCCCACCTGTGTTTTATACTTCAACTATGCTATGGAGACCTTAGCTACAGTTTCTGGGAGGGAGCATGTTATTTAGCGTGATCACCAATCTGAATAAGGCCAGCACACTCAAACCCTCGGCGGTTATTTTTGGGGGAGGGAGTGGCTTGTTTGTTTATTTATTTGTTTGGGTTAATTTATTTTACTTGTTTTTCATTTTAATTTTGTACTATTTATTCTTTTCGTTTTTTGATGTTTTATTAACGTAGTAAAAATATTGCTGCGGATTTACTTAGGTTTCTTATTTAATAGTTTTTTTTTTGGTCTGGGAAGATAATTCAAGCTATTTATTCGTCCTCTGCTTGCCGTAGTCTATTCTGTTATTTTGACGCGTGTACGCTTTTTAATTTATTTATTTGGATTGATTATTTCAACTTGTTTTTGCTTATTTATCCTTATTTTATTAGTTGTAACGGTTATTTTAGCAGGGGCTGTTTGTTAATTTGTTAATATACAATAATAAATAATCTGGTACCGCCACAATAGATTACCCACAATGCACCACTGACACATATATAAATAGTCGAGGAAAAATCCAGCATTCGAGGCCTGACGATTGCGTCTAGCATGAAACAGTCTGTCGCCTCTGATTCTTGACTTCAATGTTCACTTTTATATTTATATTTACATACGGTCTATCTCTGATATTGAGCACTTTATTCGATAAATATAGTACACTCTAAAACTATATTTATATATATATATTAAAATATATATATATATATATATATGTGTGTATAAATAGAGAGAGAGAGAGAGAGAGTGTGTGTGTGTGTGTGTGTGTGTGTGTGTGTGTGTGTGTGTGTTCCAATAATTTGTACATATTTTAATGTATATTAAGTTTAAACGTATAATGAACTTTTTTTCTTTTTCTTTCGGATTTGGCGGACATTTGGGCGATATTTTTCACACATAACTGCCATGATTTAAATAACATGATCATATTATTTTTATGTTTTCGCTTTGTTTCACTTGTTTTTGCTCGCAGAATATTGAATTTGTATTTCAGTGTTTACATATTGGGATTAGAATATTTTAAGATAATTAGAATATTGTATTTGCCCAGTTATTCTGCTATGCTTCTGTGTCAATAAAGAAGTTTATAAAATGCTTTCATTTTTATGTAATAGGTACTTTCATTCCGGACAACACCAGACAACTCGGGCAGTGTATATATATATATATATATATATATACTACAGTACAAAAGTTTGAACTTGACAGAAGAGTGAAAAAATAAAATTAAAAAGATATCCTAGAGTCACTAAAAAAAGAATGGAAACAATTATCAAACTTATGCTTTGAGAAAATCTTCAACGAATGCCAAAGATTTGTGCTGCAGTAATCAAGGCTAAAGGAGGATATTTTGAGGAGAGCAAAATTTACTCATAAAATGCTTCTTTTTTCGTTTTCACTTTTCTTCTTAATTCATATTTAAAATCGGTTCAACTTATTGGAACACCCTTTATTTTCGTGGTATTTGCTCTGATGAACTTTCCTCTATGGTACGTAAACCTTATGAATTTAAGTGCAATATTAGATTCGCGGAAAGGTTTCATTAATCTACGGTTGAAATTGGTTGGATGTAACCGTAAGTTCTATGCTAACAGTTTCCTCTCTTGCACTTCTCGCGTGTGTAACTCTCTTGGGGTTCTTGCTTTCCAGTCAACTTTGATCTTCAGAATATTAAATGTAATGTCATTTGTCTTCATTTTGTCTTCTTAATTCTTGTTCTCTTTGTTTGTAAATGACTGTTCTTTCTCATTCCCTCATATCGAGTATTTCTACCTTTCTGGGAATCAAATGATAAAACAATGATATGCGAGCGATAATGACAGGATAATATTGCCTAATGCTTCAAAGTATAAGAAGCTGTGGAGCGTCATGATCACCTATGGCCTGAAAAGAAGAAAAAACAGAAATCTCTCTTCTATGTATCGCTTGCCTTTAGGGCATGGTTGAAAATCGCTCCCATAGCTTCCTATCACGTGGCTCTTAGCTGTGTTTATCCTTTTGCCAAGTCTTCCGCTTCCTTTCTGTTGAGTCTTGACTGAATGTTGAATCTCGCCTATTGCATGGAATAATAATGCAACACAAAATGTACTTAGAACAAGAATGTATTATAACAAGAAAGTGTACACAATATTTACATATAGTATTTCTGTATATTTCTGGGAAGACGTTCCTGGAGAATGTGTTGACTAAGTCGCAGTCGGGCAGAGTCTCTAGCTGGATCTCTGTATTCGCTCCCTTTGTCTTCCGGTACCAACCATTATTTATATAGTCAGTAGTTACCTATGCAGATTAGGTGGATCCTACCACAACAATTACCTTACTGGGAATCAAATGATAAAACAATGATATGCGAGCGATAATGACAGGATAATATTGCCTAATGCTTCAAAGTATAAGAAGCTGTGGAGCGTCATGATCAACTATGGCCTGAAAAGAAGTAAAAACAGAAATCTCTCTTCTATGTATCGCTTGCCTTTAGGGCATGGTTGAAAATCGCTCCCATAGCTTCCTATCACGTGGCAATTAGCTGTATTTATCTTTTTGCCAAGTCTTCCGCTTCCTTTCCGACATCAGTCTCCACAAGTTCGTCTGCTAGGTGAGTAGCTACCTTCATATAATTATTTTGCTCTCAGTACGCCCCGTGAGGGTTAAGTTTTCCAAACCGCCTTTCCTTATTATGTTTCCTAGAATTTTCAACTGTCTCGTTCTGATGTTATCTAGTGTCCTTTTTGTTTCCTTTTTCTCTAAAACTTCCTGGTTGTTCACATGTTCGATTCATGGTATTCTCATCATCCTTCTGTAGAACAACCTTTCTATTGCCTCCAATTTTCTCCACATCTGTGGAGAGATTGCCCGGCATTCATTCTCATATAAGAATGGAAATCCTACAGTAATCTAGTACTGTTCTCTTTGGTTTTAACAAAATACTATGTTTCTTAGTACTGTGTCGAACTTTTAGAATGTATCTTTCGTTAATCCAATATGCTTTCAGGGTGCCCGGTGTTTATCGGTTCCGATTGAGGAATCAGAGAGCCGAGTTTGAATTCCAATCAAGTAGATTAAATTCACTTACGTGCTAATAACCTTGGGAAAGGTATGAAACCATTTCTTCCCCTGTCAAACTTTGGATAGCAGGATAGACAGGGTCCCATAACCTTGTGTGGCAACCAGTCTAGATAAAAGAAACTCTGAATTCAAAACCATCTGCTGCCTTGTAACCCTAGAACACTAACCATCAATTAAAGTTACACCACTACTAGCCATGGGGATATCATACCCGATTTTGAAAACATCAAAAAAAAATATTAAATATAAATCTTTATTTGAAATATTTTGCATGCAGGAACTTCAAACTTTGTACTTTGAGTTAACATTAATAGGAACTGAAAAACATTATTTAGGTAAGAAAATCAGGTACTGAAAATTGTAATTAAAAATCGGAAAATTTGCGCTGGGTACTATATACCCATAGTTAGTGGTCTAGGGTTAAGCAAAATGTAACTTAAAAAACAAATCCACCTCTGAGAGGAAGGACACAGTAACCTCACCATCACCGGTGCACTATTCTGCATTGAATGTCTCCATGAGCCATTATTGCGAGATAGTGGGGAGTGATGATTACAGCGGCGCAAAATGCGCTAACTAAATAAAATGAACGAATAAGCGTTAAGATTTTAGCGTCGCATATTCTATCCCCTCGCAAAATTTTAAAAGGCTCAGCTGCATTTTTTCTGGAAACTTTGTAAGGATTGCACTCGGGGGAAAATACAAGAATATATATTGCTTTGCATCAGGCGCAGGAGAAATGTAATATTTGATTAATTACCTGCAAATATTTGAGCATATATCATTCTATGGATGTATATGCGTTTGCTTGTGTATCTCTCAAAAATATGATTTTTTTTAGATCTTAACATACAACTATGGAACTATCTCATTATGTTGATTTATGCAAAAGCAGGAATTGTCTTTTTGTTTTTGTTTTTTTTTTTTCATTTCCTCAAAGGAATTTCGATCAATGGCTTTCGAAAATCAAACAGAAAATACAATTTATTTTCCAGGATTTTTATTCTGCGTCATTTCTGCCTAATTTCTTCCCGCTCCAAGCATTTGGCACCGTGTTTAATGCAAATTCAAGATACAACTGGCGCAAATAAATACACAAAGAAACTGCAAACCATTCATTATAGGGTAATTCTTTTCGACTGATCCCATTCGTTACACATCCGTGGGTTGGGCCGAAGTCGTTTTACTTACTTTTCTATCAAATAATTCTGACATTTATTCGTTTATTACCAATGATACCCGGCACTGCGCCTAAAAAGGCTGCTGCGCAACGTAGTTAATTCTTTGATCGATTTGCGCATGCCGTAATTTATTACAGAAAATATCGCTAGAAAAACAGTCCCATCGGATTTTTTTCATTTCATCCTGAACAAGGCAATAAAAACACTAAGACTCAAGGATGAATGATTATAGATTATAAGAAAAATATAATATTAAGGAGAGAAGACGATAAAAGAACTGTGTTTAAGAAGGTATAATCTAACGATTTATAGTGAATTTAAATTTTTGAAGATGGAAGAAAAGAAGAAAGCAAGAAGCTGGAAGAGACTTTGACAAGCTGGAAGTGCTGGAAGCTGGAAGTGCGAGAGATTAAACTGTTAAATACTGAACTTTAAATTTTAAAATGATGAGACCTAACTGCCAATCTAGTACTGCTATTAAATTCATATAGTCTAAGTAGCATAGTCGAAATTTTATCAGGATAATTACCATGTAAGTATTTATATGAAAGGCACAGGGAAGCTACGTTACGGCGGTGGGAAAGTGATTGAAGCCGAGATGCCAGGTTAGGACCTATACCATTGCAGATTCATCTTTGGATTTTATCAAAAATCTCTAAATATGTAGCAGGAACACGTAGCCAGTTGTGGCAGCAATATTGAAAACATGGACAAACGGTAGATTTATATGTAAGATAGATTTTGGCGAGAAAATAAATTATAACACGTAACAGTGAATCAACATGACATGCAGCAGACTTTGGATGAAATTGTTTAAAATAAATGAACGTTAATAATTTTTTGATAAAATCCAATGAATCTGCAAAGTTATTGGTCTTGAACTGGCAACTCGAATTCTGCCTTACTTTATCTTTGCAAAGGTCAGATTAGTTGAACCCTCACTCTCCAGCCTTGATATTCTTGAAGAAATTGTTTACACCCTCCTATGTGGTGGGGTGGCTTACACTGCAAGCTGCAAAATATTTCAGATGCTACTTCCACGGAGACGAATCACCGTCATTTCCCCTGCGGTTTCAAACGCAAGAAGAAAATTCCAACAAGATTTCTTTCTAAGAAATGTAAATTTGTGGAAAAGACAGCCACCCCCCATCTTCAACTTTCCCTGAACAGTACGCTCTTAACCTCCTAAAGTCAATTTTCAATTGTCATATTTTTCTCTTTATCTTTATTACCCTCCACCTATATGTCTTGTATGTTACACATATCACTGTGTGAATTCTAGCATTTAAAAATTCCTTTTATTCCCAAGCTGTGATCTAAATGCTGAGTTGGTTTTGCGTTTCATGGCAGTAAATGACTACGATGGGGGTACCCAAAAGTAACCGGAATTGTGTCATATAATTTTATTCATTTATTGTTGCATGTTTATATTCTTATCACCTTCAAAGTATTCTCCATTTGAAGCAATGCACCGGTCCAGACGTGTTTTCCACTCTTCAAAGCAGTCCTGGAACTCTGAAGTTATGTTTTTTAATGACTCCGTCGTTTTCTTCTTAACCTCTTCCGCATCTGGAAAACGTTTTCCTTTGAGGACTTTCTTCAGTTAGGGGAACAAAATAAGGCGAAGGGGGCTAGATCAGGTGAATAGGGTGCGTGGGAAAGTGCGGTCAAGTCATTCTTGGTCACAAACTGTTTCACACTCAAGGCGGTGTGCGCTGGCTTATTGTCGTGATGCAACCACCACCCTCCACTTTGCCACAGGTCAGGGCGTTTTCGTCTCACCTTGTCTCGCAAACGCTTCAGGACTTCAAAGTGAAAAACCTGGTTAACAGTTTGACCAGGAGTAACAAATTCTTTGTGGAGAATTCCTTTCACATCAAAGAAACAAATCAGCATTCTCTTTACATTGGACTTCACCTGACGCGCTTTTTGGGGCCGTGGTGACGTTGGATGCTTCCACTGACTTGATTGCTGTTTCGTTTCCGGGTCGTAGCCATAGCACCAGATTTCGTCACCAGCGATGACCTTCGAAAAAAATGTCTGGATCCACTTCCAACTGTTCTTTCAGTTTACGACAGGCATCCCTTCAGCCATGGTAAAAATAGACGAAAAGGCGTGAAGCACTTCAAAACAAATGTGAACCACGGAGCTGTACGTCTTCCCACGATGACACCAGTTAGCACACTGATGCCTGAGGGTTGCCTCAAGTGGCATCTAGCGGTGGGAGCGTGAACTACCACGGGCTTGTCACACAGAAAACAATTCCGGTTACTTTTGCCCCCCCCCCCTCGTATGTTTAAATAACTAAGAAATTGAATTATTAAAACTCAACAAAAAATCGTCTATTATATAAAAAAATACGCTGTTGGAAATTAATATAAAAAAAACATTTATTTTCAAAATTTAAATATGCAAATTAGTCAGCACCAATAGCCACTAATTTGATCAAGATAAATCACTCATGCAGTTAATATAAATAATGAGCCCGCATTTCACCCACACATGGAATATGGAGGGAATGAGGATGATTTGACGCCGTGTATGCGGCATGGCAAATCCTAACAGTGAAGGACAAATTTCTTATGGTAACAATGGTAAAATAGGTCATTTCAGATTTCTGGGAAAAGTTTCCATCTTCTGGTCTTTGTATTTGCTTAATTTTTCAAAAAGGCCTGCGCAGATATGTTTTTGTCATTTGGTACGCTAATGTCAATCAATGTTCACTTTTTTTTGTGTGTGTCTTTTATAATAATGTCCGGCCGATTTGCTTGTAATGTTTGAGCTGTGTTGATAGAAATACCCGTCAGGATGGAAAGATTCAAATTTTGTTAGTTAGACATATACAAAGCCTGCGTTTTATACATCAGCCTCTAAAAGTATTGGCCCACTATTTAGATTTTATTCTATGCCGTTGTTAGTGGGAACTTAGTAGTTTGTATACGTACCTATCCTCAAGTGATTTCAGGGTCGAGAGGTGGTAGATTCTAAATATTTTTTTCAGAATCTCTACCTTCTGATGTTTGTCGAAATTACAATCGTTTCTAATAAAAGGTTCTTCAAGTTGACATCATGCCTGTGGTAATCTGAATTTTTTTTGGAATGTTCTGGGTGATGTTCAAACTAGTTTTTTGACGTTTCCTTCCTATAAAAATTGTATGTTTTCCTGTACAGTTATTGGCCTATTCTATCATGCCGTATTTTATAGTCAGGTGGTGCTAACACTGTGAAACCTGATAAAAGACAATCAGTTTTTTTTCTGTATATTGATAAAATCATCTACATTTCGTGGTAATTTTTTTACCACAGTTATCTTTGTTAATTTCTATCGAGAAAAAAATGGTCAGGTGCAGCTAAAATATAAACTGCACTACGTAACCACTGATGGGTACGGGGTTTGTCTACATACACAGTATGCACTATAAAAATCCACTGGATTTTATTTGCTTTTTTTATGTCCATTGTCACTGCAGTAGTTTTTTTATGGTGTATTTGTAATTTCCACCAACTTAAATTCCCTTTTGAATTTGTTGGATTCCCTTATTACTGAAAAAATCCTATTTCTTTCATATTCTTTGACACAGATCATTATTCAGTATCCTGTAGTTTCTAGCTATTTAAAGACCGATTGCTGTAGATTTGTATGACAGTTCTAGTTGAACTCATCCTCTGCCTCCTTCGGAGCTGGACACATACAAACGATCAACATTAGATTGAGATGATGCATGCGATAACAAGTGAGAAGCTATCTTGTGTCTTTTAATGCCAGATATGATCCAGTTAAGGATATCGAAACCACGGATGCAGCCAATGTGCTTATGTTTGATATCCACTATTGCACACCAGTCGCACAAACCTGAAGTATCGTTTTGTTAATTTCTCCTTTATTTGACTATGCTGTATTCCATCGCCTTCTAGTTGAACTAATCCTTTGTCTCTTTTGAATCTGAACACATCAACATTAGCCTCGGGTTGATGCATACAGTGGCATGTGAGAAACATTTTCGTTTTGACATCCATTCGCTTAATATCAGCTATGGTCCAATTAACGATGATGAGACCTGTATTGTATAATAAGAACAGCCAATGTGTTTATGGCTGATATCTGGCTTTGTGAATTAAGCTAGGTATTTAACACCAGGTGCATACGATTGTCGTATTCCTTTTCTTCATTTATACATGCTGATTTCCATTTCCTTCGCCGTTTTATAGAATTCCACATGTTCTACTTCCATAATCTGTGTGACAAAATCAAGATCCGTTGAGTATATTTCTGCAACTCTCCTTCCCTTTCCTAAATGATACTTTCGCACATTTCTCTAATCCGAAACCCATACCGATATTATCACTGAAACATTCTACACAGTCGTCGTTTATATCATTCATGTAGAATAGGTGATTAAGCACATTCTTTTTGGTTTTGGTTGGTTGGTTGTTTGAGGTTTTATGGCATATCAACCACTATGGGTTATTTAATGCCAAATCCAGTTTCCACATATTTATTAAATATATATACTTTGTAAACGTAATTTAAGGATAACGTCATTAAACCACAGCTTGTTTATTCTTACGCAAGTAAATGGTTTCAGATGTTTCTATCTGGCATGAGTTAGTTATTAGGTTGGTGCAAAAATAATGTCGTTTTTTGACGTTCAAATTCATGTTAGAAAACGACATTATTTTTTGCACCAACCTAATATTTATATTAAATAAACTAATTTATTTGCAGAGCCAATTGATGTAATTTTTCACTATCAGTTTTATTTGCAGTGAATAAAAGCCCAATGTAGTATTATCCAACAGTAGGTTGATTGTCTGGGTTTTTATGGCATATCAACCTTGATCGGTTGAATATTCTGGCTTATGACGAGATATTATATTTTTGGATATAACCCTGTCTCTCTCAAGAAAGAGAGGACATCACCCATGTCCACATTTTCAAACATATTCCTCATATTATCTATTTTAAATACCGCTCTCTGGTTCTAGCTAGCGTACCACATTCCATTAGAATATGTTTGATCGTAGAAGAGTTCTAATCCGTAGTTATTGCTGTTTAATTCATGCGAAAAGGGAATTAAGGACAGATAGAGAGTGAGAGGGAAAATACTTTTAACCCAGAGCCAGGTAGACACTGATGGGTACAGGGTTAGTTAATATCAGATTGGTACCGGCAGAGTATTGACTGTGAAGCAGTTTATCTAACATCGTTTCTGCACTATCACTTCTGTCTCACCTTACTTTCTCTCTCATTTGGTAATTCTGTATTCAATCTTCTTCGCTGACTACCAGCTATTTATAGGCTTCTTCTTGTTCCAGTTCCGTAGACTTTCTGGTAAAATCTAAATCTCTTGAGTGTGTTTCTGTAATTCTCCCTTTCTTGAATGTTACTTTTGCACATTTATCTAATTCGGAATCCATGCCGACATCATCACTAACGTTTTGCCATATTTGGGAGACCCTTCAACTCATTTGGCAAAGCATTTGATATCATCCATATAGAATGGGTGATTAAACACTTTCCTTTTTAATTCGTATCCATAATTGTTAATGTTTTCTTCATGCGAAAGGAGAATTAAGTACAGGCAGAAAACGAGGGCGCAAGAGGGACATTCCTTGAACGATCCCTCGTCGTATATTCAAACAACTACAGGTGGCAGTACCTTAGGTGTGATTTAGGTATAATATGGCTTCCTACAATCCCATGCTATATTTAAGAGACTTTATACATTTCCAAATCCTTAATATGTAACACCTTCAGTGATCTAATCTGGAATTTCATTGGGGTTATTAATTAACATTTATAAACTTTCTCCAAGAGTTTTCTGGATTTATGACCGATGACAAAGACAAAAGTTAAATACCTTGTCATTTCCTGAGGATTTCCATTTTGCGGATTTTCTTAAAGGATGGAATGGTATTTGTTATGGTCCAATGTGAGGACCAAGGAAGAACAACACGAACACAAGAGTAGAAATAACAAAGATATATTAAACAGAATAATAATACAAGATGTGGAAAGTGTTAGTATGACTGTCAGTCTGGTTTGGAGTGAACTACTATCGGCTCGACTCGATTCCGTCTCGATATTTAACAACCCTCCCACGTGCGTCGAATGTTGCACAAGGCCGGTTTAATGCGGGCTATCCCGAGCCCGTAGACTCGGCCAAATATATGCCCATTTAGAACCCGTATTAACGGGTTCAGGGACTGTCTACCTCTCCGGACGAAACTTTGCCCTTCGGCAAAGCCTCGTCCGGGTTCCTCTCTGCCAAAGCAGAGAGTTCGACAGAAGTCACAAACAGTCAGAGACTGCTCACAACTCGATTCCGTCTCGATATTTAACAAGCCACCCACGTGGGTCGAATGTGGGACAAAGCCGGTTTAATGTGGGCTTCCCGAGCCCGTAGGCTCGGCCAAATATATGCCCATTAGAACCCGTATAAACGGGTTCAGGGACTGTCTACCTCCCCGGACGAAACCTTGCCCATCGGCAAAGCCTCGTCCGGGTGCCTCTCTGCCAAAGCAGAGAGTTCGACAGAAGTCGCATACAGTCAGAGACTGCTCATGACTCGATTGCGACTCGTCCTTCTCTCTTGAGAGGCGCAGTATTTATAGAGTCAGGAAGAGTTCACTCTGTCGTTATAGGTAAGGTCCCATAACAGTTTTAATAATCTTCAGGTAGAAAAAGGTTGATTCACATAAATAAGTTAAGCCAAATAATATATTCAAGAAGGTAGCACATTTCCTTAAGTTTGTGTAGTTTTCCTCAGTGAGCCAGTTCCAGAACCATCCGTGAGCCACTGTCTTCAGCTCAATGTCAGCCTGTAACGTTAAAATCTAATCTTCTACTACGGAAGAGTTCAGATGGAACAGCAATGCAAGTGAATCAGATTCAACACCTTTCTGAAATGGTTTGTATATAAATGTAACAACTGGGTCAAAAGAAATGAGATAAGCACCTGTCAGTCTGTTGTGCGTAGCGCTCAAAATCAAGCTGCATACAGGGCGTCTGTTGTATCGCAAGTTCTGACGCAGGATTGGAAAGTTTCCCGAATCAAGCCTCTGCATATTTAAGGAGAGATGTTTCATTTTGCGTTTGAAAGCATCAAATGCGCTGATCAATTTGACCACAGATTTCTCTTTTCCTTGCGGCTCTAAATTAACCCCATTCAACATTTCGGTCAGACCAGTTAAAAATGCCAAGTCTAGCAGCCACTGATCGTCATTTAGTCGGTTGTCTTCTGCATGTTTCGCGAGGAGGAGAAACTCTTTTATCTCCGGACAGAGCTCTTGAAATCTCTGTCGGAATTTCCCTCCTAGTAAGCCATCTCATATCAGCGTGCAGCAACAACGCAGAGTGGTGGCTGTCCCCCTTCTCAAGATGCGTACGGAAGTGCCGTCTTTGAAGAGATTTGTCTCGAATAGAAAAGGCGATCTTCACTGCCACATCCACTATCTCTTTCATGTTTACCATTTTTGCGTATAATGCTTGTTGGTGTATTATACAGTGGTGATTAAGGAAGTCGAGGAAAGCATCACCCTATATGCACATGACAATAAATCCATTCGAGGGGGCATTCAATGTGGGGTCACCGTCTGTGGAAATTGACACCAATTTGCACACTGGGCGCTGTGTTTTCTCGATAAAGTTCTTGAAAGACTGAAAAATGTCCTCTCCCCGCGTGTGCACCATTTATGGTTTGTATTGTTAACAGATCCAATTTTGTAGTCATATCTGTAATCACAATCTCAATAGAAATGCACAACTGTAGACTCATCCAATTGTAATGAGAGACACTCACAGTCCCCGATGTCCTTCCAAAGTTGCAGTTTCAAAACCTCGGCCATTAAATCACAGCGCCGTGTAACTGTATTTCTTGATAGCTGGAGAGATTTGACCCAAAGTAATATATTCGGTTTGTTTTTAAAGTCCCGAAACAAAGAATCAGCTGCTTCAACGAATGTCTCTTTTATCTATCATCCATCTTCAAAGGACTTTTTGTGCTTAATGATGGTATGGCCCATCCTGAAAGATGATTCGGTGGCTGTCTTCGCTTTTGAGGACAGCTTTGAGAAAAATGAATGCAGTCCGGACAATTATGAGAAAAATGAATGCTGTCCGGACAATTATGATTTTAATTCTTTCACTTTTATCTTTCAAGGCTCGCTTTTCGCCGGGATGTCTGTGTCGTAGATTTTAAGGACGGTCTGAAAGTGTCACTCCACATTTCCTTTCTTTGCATTAGCAATGGTAGATTGACAAATCGGACAAACACATTTCGAAGACGACATTGTGAAAAAAAAAGTGCTCTTCCCATTCCGAATGGAAGTGGTATCTTTTTTGTTTCATACATAGTGCACCCCTTTACTCATTTATGGACCCTTTCTTTTCTAGGCATAATTTGGAAATCGCTAACTAGTTTTGCAGTAGCTTGCGCTTTTTAGCTGAGCATGCGCGGTGACCTTATGTGTTGATGAGAGATAAAATGACATCGCAGACTAGCTGTACTGTACGTCAATTAAGTGAAAAATGACACAGTGAGAACGAATGACACGCTATTTTTTTTAATGTCATGCGATCTACCCACACTAGTCACGTGACTGACCTGTCGATCATCACCATTGTAGAGGTTTATCCTTCGTTCTTTTTCGTTCCCGTAGGATTCATCGGCATTGGGGTTATATTCCTCTGAGTTCCTGAAAATATTCTCCCAAAACTTCAATAAATGGAGGCTTCATAACTTCTATAACTGCTTTTTCAATTCGCTTGTAAATCTTCTTGGGGCTTAGTTTCGAATATCTTATTTTGTCGATGGAACCTAAAACGCTTTTTATATCGTCTTGTTCTCTATGACTTTTAATTGCAGTTTCAGTTTAAGAATTTTCTTCATTGGTGGAATTTAATTTATTGTTTTAATTTTATCTTTCTGCTTGATTTTCTTGCTTAATCTTCGTGTGTGTCCGTGTTATTATTATTATTATTATTATTATTATTATTATTATTATTATTTTTGTTTCCTTTGATATCTGGCGTTTACACATTTCTTTCCGGGTCCCGCCCAGGGACCCAAGGATAGAAATGACATCATGACACTTTCCACTGAAATAAAAAATAATTACATAGATAAAGCCCTTCGTAAAGTGTGGGCTGTAATTGTCAGAATAAACTGTTGTATCTCTTTGAGGCATGGACTTCCAGGGATCCCTTCAATTAGTCTATTGGAATCTTTTCCAACCAGTCCAAGGGATCCAACTACAACAGGGATTGTTGATTATCCTATGAGCCACATTTTGAGATTTCTATTTCAAAGTCCTTGTATTTTGACAGCTTTACGAATATCTTCAAAGATACATTGCAGTCTTCAGGGACTGCCATATCAATAAGGTGGTACTTATTTTGTTTGTGTTCTTTCATAACAATGTCTGGGTGGAAGGCTTTGATTGTTCTGTCAGTGTGTATTGTGTAGTCCCATAGAATTGTAACAGGTCCTATCTCCGTAACCGGGTCTGGGTGGTGTTCGTACCAGTTTCTTTCACTTTCCTTCCCGTAGTAGTTGCAAATTTTCCACTGCAGATATTGGCCCACTCTGTCATGCCGGGTTTTATTTTCAGTGTGTGCCAATATCGTGCAACCTGATACAAGACGATCAATGGTTTCTGGATATTTATCACAGAATCTGCATTTTGGGCTAACACAGTATTTTAGTATATGTGCTTGATAATTCCTAGTTAACAAGAATTGGTCCTGTGCAGCAAGGATAAAACCTTCAGTTTCAGCTTTCAACCCTGCACTACGTAGGCTCTGATGGGTTATTATTATTATTATTATTATTATTATTATTATTATTATTATTATTATTACAGAATATATGATAATACCGTTCAGGAAGATAAAATGCTGCTGGCTCTGAACTATTAAATTAGTTTCGAAAATTCATGCAAACGCTTTATTATTAGGTGATCCGTCGGAATTCATTATACGAAATCCCTTCACTGCATATTAATTATCCGTGCTGTTCTTCTCGACGACATTGCCTGTGTGATTTCGATACTTCCTCAGGTCAAAAGTTCATTCACCCATTGTGACTGGATATTTAATATCGTTCCTAGCAGTCTGATAGTTATGAGAAAACTGTTAAGATAATGTCTACTCCGTTCCATGTATAGATCTGAATATCTAACGGTCTACAAAATTGTTCTCAAATATATTCTGTTAAACGACGCTGAATCATCTTTGGATACCGTAACGGTCAGAATAAAACCATACCATCATTTACTACCCTATGCATGAATCATTCCTTTGAGCCTGTGGGTACTAAATAACCAATCTCTTACTGTAAAACGAATAAGGAACAACAGATACCAATAAGATATAATCGATACGTCTTCAATTCATCAATTCATACAACTGGAAAATGTTAATACAAAGAGTATAAACTACTGAAAATCAGAAGAAGAAACAAATAATTTCCAAGCCCACACATCAGCAAAGATGGGTAGGCAATGTACACGCCTGTTCGGGTACATTTGTGTATTTTCAAATACACAAATATGCGATATCTATTTTGAACAAGGCCAGTCACATTCAAAATTCATGGTCATGATGATTAGTGAACTCCTTCTAGCACAATCCATTTAGTCTCTCGAACAGTTTCATCAAACCAATTCCACTCAAAATCCTGGAGCTAACTCATAATTATAATTGATATTACGTCAACTATGAAATTTCAACAAATACTACTTAGTGATTAAGCAAGAGAAACACTTGTAAGAACAATAGCTTATGTAAGAAATTCAGACAACTTATGACCATTTCTACATGGTGTAAATAAACAAAAGAAATAAGATGAAAGAAATACTAGTAAAAATTCAATAGCAATTGACAAGGCTTCATCCAAGAAATTCAGACAACTTAAGACTATTACTACTTGGTGGAAAAGCAAGAGAAATAAGATGGAAGAAATACTAGTGAAAAATGAATAATAATTGACATCTAAGAAATTCCGACAAGAAATACTAGTCAATAATTAGAAATAATTGTTAATGCCACATCAATTTTACAACGCTAAGACTATTGCGACAAGCTGCAATGACAAAAGAAATGCGAATAATGAAATACTTACCAAAATTGACTAAATTATGGTCACTCTTTTATCAAGTCAATGTAGATAACTTGATGCCATTACCAAAGGTGTGTAAACACTTGTGGCACGTTTGATTTTGTAGTTAGTTGATTGATGATTTACGTTGGCAAGCCTTTAGTATTACTCGTGATTGGATTAGTGTGGATTTATTGGGAATCAACAAAGTTCTGACTGCAAGCCTTCTGATATCTGGAATCTGCCTTCCTCCAGAGAACCTAAGGGTCATAAATTAAACTGATGTATGGATCCTTTTCGAGTATTAATTTCACCTTTATCTTACTTCCCAGAATGCTTTACGTGACCTCCTAATTTCTTAAGAGAAAGAGAACAGCAAGTGTTATCAAAATATATTAGTTATCCTTCTCGCGTATTGCTTTCCTTTATGCGCAAACTAGTTGTGTCCCGATTGATGAACGTTTAGAGACACAAGGGAATGACGCGATTCACCTACGAAACAAGCTGGTGTAAATGGATGTTGCAGAACAGACATTTAAGGCCGGATGCTAGAAAACTTTCTAAATATGTGAAAGTTGTAGAGGGTCCTGAAAGAAGAAGAAGAAGAAGAAGAAGAAGAAGAAGAAGAAGAAGAAGAAGAAGAAGAAGAAGAAGAAGGAGGAGGAGGAGGAGGAGAAGGAGGAGGAATGGGAGGGGGAAGAAGAGGAGGAGGAGACGAAGAAGCGGAAGAAAAAGTGGAAGAAGAAGAAGAGGAGGTGGAGGAGGAAGAGGAGGAGGAAGAGGAGGAGGAAGAAGAGGAGGAGGAGACGAAGAAGCCGAAGAAAAAGTAGAAGAAGAAGAAGAGGAAGAGGAGGAAGAGGAAGAGGGGGAGAAGAAGAAGACGATGAAGAAGCGGAAGAAGGAGAAGAATGTGAAGAAGAAGCGGAAGAAGAAGAAGAAGAAGAAGAAGAAGAAGAAGAAGAAGAAGAAGAAGAAGAAGAAAAAGAAGAAGTGGAAGAAGAAGAGGAATAATAATAATAATAATAATAATAAGAAGAAGAAGAAGAAGAAGAAGAAGAAGAACAACAACAACAACAACAACAACAACAACAAAAAAACAACAACAACAACAACATCAACAGGTTTTAGCAATTTTTGCCTCTTTTCATTTGTATGATAATTTTCTCTTGAACTGGAAAATTCAGACAAAGCCGACAATTAGCAAATAACTTTTAAATTGTAATTTAACCCCAAACAAGCCGATAATGATTTTATAGCGGCCACAGGGAGTGGAAGACAATGAAAAATCTTTAGTGAAAAGGAATGATAAAATGACAACATAGGAAGACAGACAAAAGTGCTAGACGCTCCATTTCTGTTTTTGAAGATTCTGTTTGACAGGAAAGCAAGAAATTCGAGAAGTGCGAGAAAAGCAACTTTTAGACGTGAACTTACGGATGAATCTAGCTAGTTCCGCAATAAAACAGTGAGACCTAATTGCCAATCAAGCAGCACTCTTACATTTATCCAGTCGTGGCATAAGGAAAAATGTTCATCAGGGCATTTGCCATAAAAATACTTGTAGAGCAGACAAATGGAATTCACAGGTGGTCGGCGAGAATGTAAAGTAGAGATACCAGATCACGATTTATCTTTGAATTTTGTCAAGAATCTCCAGATAAGCAGGAAGAGCACCAGTATTTTTAATTGATCTTCAAACCACATCTTCATTTTCGTATCATGATATCGACTCAAATGATATTATCACGTTTCAGATTTTAAAATACAAAGGGCAAATCTGTATTTGTATCGAAATATTTTGCAGGAAATATCAAACTTAACTTAAATCTATTGATGGACAGCTTTTATGTGCCATGGAGATAAAGCGACGATGACTCTCCACAGCTTCCTCTTCTTCATTGCTGTAAGTAACGTTCAATTCTTTAATATCCATCCGCCTTTTTTCACAGAAATTCGTTAAGTCGTTTACCCATTTCCTACATGTGAGTGAAAGATTCTCCAAACTCTCTTTCCTCATAATTTCTTGCATTAAATTAAACATTGCAGTATAAACCACAACTTGGCTCTATGGGTTTTGAACAAACACAAATGTGCCTGATCGAGCGTCTGCAATAGGGATTGGCTATCCGCCCTAAGAAACGGGTATCCTCGAATACGAGTGGCAGCTAATACATATATATATATATATATATATATATATATATATATATATATATATATATATATATATATATATATATATATATGTATGTATAGTGGTACTCGTTTGGAAAAACCTCGGATAGCTCAGCTGGCAGCAGAACAAATCGGTACCCGTGGAAAAATGGGGAATAAAAAAAAGAAAGAACCAAGAACATTAAAACAAGGCAAAAACAGTCGTCCAGTGTTCAAGCTCCAAGTCCAAAGAAAAAAAAAAACAAAATGAGTAAAAAGACAACTACGTAAAGTGCTCAATAAACGAAGTAGAGCAAAACCTAAGATAAGCCTAAGGAGCCAGACAAATCTACCTAGGTTTCACCTAAACGGATCTTCAGGGTAATGCTATATATATATATATATATATATATATATATATATATATATATATATATATATATATATATGGACAGAGAGAGAGATAAGGGAGAGAGAGAGAGAGGAGAGATTTATATTCAATACTTCGCTAAAAAGGAGCATGCCCTGATGGAAGAGGACCTCAAACTTGATAAACAATATTTTTTGTCGTCTAAATGTTTGTATTGTTATTGGGAGAGGGGACCAAGATGTTTTTTAATTATTTTTGGAAAATTTTTTCTTCATTCCGAGGTTTGTTTAGGAGTCTTGTTTATTTTATTTTTTCTGAGTCAGCAAAATTGACATAAAATCGATCATCTCCGCCACTTTTGACAACTTTCTAAACAAATGTGAAATTATCCGTTTAAAAATCTTGTAAAATTCAATTATATTGTTTTGAGAAGTTATTTTACAAAAAATGGAAATTTAAAGTTTACTTAATGTAATTGGAAACAACCGTAATTTTTTTAGCAGTAAAAAATTAGTTGGAAATAAGAGATTGATTTCGGATATGTGAATTGACGTTTACGTCAATGTATCGACAACTAATGTCAGGCCAATTTATCGGACGGAAGCACAGAAGTGACAGTATTTTCGAATTTTAAGTTAATCAGCTGATTAAACTATAAAGTAATTCTTAAAAATTAAATACTTTCTAAAGTCTAATAATTCATTGATTTGTAGGTATTTTTGTAACGTAGATACGTCCAAAGACTGCAATGTTTCCGTCCCTAACATTGAATGTAAAAAAGAAAAAAATAATAATTATAGTTTGTCTCTCAGAGAAAAAGGAAAAATAATTATATTTAAAAAATTAAAAGAAAATATTTAGTGAAATACATAAAAAAAAATAAAATTAATGTTTTTTAAAAATGCGACTATGATGGTCGGTCTGTCATAGAATTTGACACGTGATAGGGAGAACGAAAGCTACTCAATTTATGAGGCCGGATACTCGCTATCAGGAGAAATATCTCTTAAGACACGTTGCATTATTTACTACTTCTCCGTAGTTTGGCTGGAAGGTTTTTAATACATTTTTGGTATATATAAATATATGTTTAAAATACGCTTCGCAGATTGTAATAAGCTTTCAAATTTAAGAGCTGTAAAAATAGATCTTTTTAATAATAGTATTTTCAAAATGACACATATTCAAACTTAATTTTAAAAGACTTAACAACTTTATCACGTTTTGTATTTGAGGTTGAAAAAGAAAACTGTTCTTGTAAAGATTAATTTTTCAACGGAAAAATATTTTGGGTTCAAACAATAATGTTCTTAATATATATTATTCATAAAAAGCCATTAAAAGCTTTTTTAATTAAATAATGTCTTGGTTTTATTGGCTTTTGTATTTTACAATTCAGAGCTAAATTTTGGGTAGAAACCCTTCACAATTTACAAAGTAATCGATGATTTATATTCTCCAAATTCTTCTGCATTTAATTAACATAATTATAAAAATACACATAGTCGAATTTTCGAGGTTTCATAGAATTAAGTGTGTGCGTGTGTGTGTGGGGGTAACAGGGGTACAAAATACGTTCAGTAAGAGCAAGCATCGTGTCTGAACGAATGAAAAGGGCGCTGAAGAGGGAAGTCATCAGAAACCGTTGTCAGAGCGTCAAAGATGTCGCCAACAATATGAAAATGTTGCCATATGCGGATAGAAAAACTTTGAAAGAGTTAGGCTATCAAAGAAGAGTTGTAAGAAAGAAGCCCTTGATTTCAGTTGTTAACAGGGACAGGCGTATGGAGAAAATTCGAGAGCAAAGATTATGAATTTTGGCAGTCTGTAATTTGGTCAGATGAAATTAAATTCTGCCAATATTCGAATTCGAGAAAGGTTTATGTCTGGAGAAAATAGAATGAGACTTGGAACACTGAATGTTTGCAGGCGACCGTGAAACATGGTGGGATTGGAGTAATGGTGTGGGGTGCTGTCTGGTTTGGAGGGAAATCTGAGTTGGTTCCTGTTGACGAGTGGCTGAATTGTCCAAAATGCTGTCAAATATTAGAGAAAGGACTACTCTCATTATTTGAAACCAATCAGCTTGACAAGAATATCTACCTTTTTCAAGAAGATGGATCACCATGTCATACGAGCAAAGTAGCAATGGCCTGGAAGGAATCGTTAGGAATCAAGTCACTGCCGTGGATCGCCCAAAGTCCTGACATGAATCCAATAGAGCACGTTCGGGGGCACCTTGACCGAAAACTTTGAGAACGTGCAGCCAAATCACGTCAGTGGCAACCCTTAAAGAAACAAAATATGGCTCAGCCGATTGTTGACAACTTGATCAAATCCACGAAAAATCGAATACAAGCACAGAAACTAGGAAATGGAGGACCTACTCTATAGCAATTCTAAATCCTGTTTATTTATGTTGAGGAGAGATTACATAATTAAATTTTTAAATTGTATTTTATTTCTCCTGGCTAAAATCTTTTCTTAGGTCACTGTATGTACAAAATGCTTTTGGAGGTCGACGTATCATCCGACTTGGACCAACTCTAAAATCTACAACAATCAGATTGGAAGCCTAGCTAACAAAAAACAATGATCCTCCCCTGGAAATAGTAATACATCAAATCCACTCAACAAAGAAGCTTCCATCTTCAAGAAACAGCAAAATATACCTGAAATCATAACGACAAAAACGAAGCGTATACCACAATTCCAAACGTATAAAGCAGAAAGCAAAACAAATTAGCCAAATGAAATTACAGCAAAACAAGGAGGGCAAGGCTTTGTATATAGCTGAAAAGAAAGAACGAAGCAGAGGTGGACCAACAGGAAACATGTCAGTAGCTGAGTAGCAGCGGGCTGAAAGCTGAGATAGAAGGCTTAATTATTGCAGATCACATCAATGTCACATAATCAAGAATGGAACGGGCCCGAAATGCAGGAGCTGCGGAAAATATGAAGAAACTATCGACCATATTATCTCAGGATGTCCGGAACTGGCAAAAAATTAATATACCCAGAGACATAACAAGGTAGCGACATATGTGTAATGGAATATATTCAAATAGCACAAAATCGAAACCACTGAGAGATGGCATGAGCACCAACCAGACAGTTACCTAAAATAACAGTGTAACTATCTTCTGGTACATGCCAATTCAAGCTCACAGGAAAATAAAAGCCAGCAGATGCGATATTATTATTTTTTTAAAGCTTACCACCCCAAGCAAGGCTGGAAGCCACTAGCACGCAAGGTGTTACAGAAGGTTTGGAGGAAGAGCAGATAGGAGTGGTAAAGGAAAGGATGTGGAGAAAGATAGTGGATCGATCAAGGCAAGGGGGTTACAGAAGAGTTGGAGCGAGAGCAGATAGGAATGAAAGGTGAAAGGATGTGGAGAAGGGAAGTGGATAGATCAAGGCAGCTGGAGATGTCGATTGACGTTACACTTAAATAGTTGGAGCTTGTATTTGTCAGGGAAACAGGAATAAGGAAGGGAGTTCCACGGGCGAGATGTGCGAGACATCAAACTATTGGAGTAGAAGAGACGTCTACATCTAACAGTTTCAACGGTGAAGGGGTGGGAACGGGATGCCAGCCTCGTAGGACGTTTAAATTCATGAGGCCTAGGAACCAGCGAAAGCAGCTCTTCGGAGCAATTACCGTGAAAGTATTTGTAAAAAAGACAGAGCGAGGCAACGTCGCGTCTGTGAGAGAGCGACTGCAGACGAGATGACAGATCAGGGCCAATTACATTGCATATCCGTCTCTGGATCTTATCAAGAACCCTGAGGCAAACAGCAGGGGCCATAAAAGACAAAGAATTTACGAAGTGTATGCTTACTGAGAGAAATACCTCCATAAAAATTGTCGAGAAATTGTCCAAATGCAATGACCTGGAGATCGAGATTAACAAGATGTCAAGAATGAAGACTGAGACTGTACCAATAGTAATCGAAGCCCTATATACTAAGTAAACTGTTATCAGTTAAATTATAGTTCCTCTATAGGGCCTAAGTCCCAAAGTTTGGGCCCAGCTCTACAATAAACAAAGAAGGGAGCATTACACACAAATAATAATATGCAATAATAATATATATTATTATTTTTCTTGTTGTTTTTGTGTGGTATCATCTTGCCAGAGTTTAATTTTAAGCGCCTCATTACGATGTCCCCTCCATGGTTTATAAGTGAAAAGGCCAATGTTGGGGCGTTATCTACGCATATGTGGAACATTTTGTCGAGATGGAGAGGGTTTTGCGGGCGATATGTTCCATATAAAGTAAACATTTATAGCTCTGAGTTGCTGATGTGTCCAGGAATTTAAACTCATAGCAGCTCTCGGATTGATTCGAAAAGGTTCCAATAGACTCATTGCAGTGATCACTGGTGGCCCCGACCTTAAAGAATGGAAAAAAAGATTTGCTCACAAGTACAGCACACACCTAAAGAAGGGCTTTTATCTATGTAAAATATGCAGGATCTTAGGTTTTTCTTCCCTCAAAAAGCTCAATAGAAAATGTCATGAAGGCGTTTGTGACCTTAGATCTCTAGAACCCGGAAGGTAATGAGTATAACCAAAAATCAAAGAAAATAATAATAATAGCAATAATAATAAAAATAATAACAATAATAGTAATTATAATAATAATAATAATAATAACAACAATAATAATAACAATAATAATAAAACCAATAATAATGATAATAACAATAATAAGAATACCAATAATAATAATGATAATAATAATAACAACAGGACAGAGTGGGCCAATATCTGCACTGGAAAATTTGCAACTCCTATGGGAAGGAAACTGGAAGAAATTGGTACGAACACCACCCTGACCCGGTTACGGAGATAGGACCTGTTACAATTCTATGGGACTACACAATATACACTGACAGAACAATCAAAGCCAACCGCCCAGACATTGTTATTAAAGACCACAAACAAAATAAGTGCCTCCTTATTGATATGGCAGTCCCTGCAGACTGCAATGTGTCTTTGAAGATATTCGAAAAACTGTCAAAATACAAGGACCTTGAAATCGAAATCTCAAAAATGTGGCACATGGGAACATCAACAATTCCTGTTGTAGTTGGAGCCCTTGGACTGGTTGGAAAAGATTCCAGTAGGCTGATTGAAGGGATCCCTGGAAGTCCATGCCTCAAAGAGATACAAAAAATTGTTCTGACAAGTACAGCCCACACTTTACGAAGGGCTTTATCTATGTAATTTTTTTTTTTTTCAGTGGAAAGTGTCATGATGCCATTTCTAACCTTTGGTCCCTGGGCGGGACCCGGAAAGAAATGTGTAAACGCCAGATATCAAAGGGAATAATAATAATAACAATAATAAATATTAACAATAATAATAATAATAAAGAAACAATGGGAAGATAAACCGCTCCATGGCCAATACTCTGCCCCTACCAAACAAGCTGACGTAGACAAAAACCGCACCCATCAGTGGCTACGTAGTGCAGGGTTGAAAGGTGAAACTGAAGGTTTTATCATTGTTGCACAAGACCAATGCTTGTTCACTAGGAATTATCAAGCACATATACTAAAATACTGTGTTAGCCCAAGATGCAGATTCTGTGACAAATATCCAGAAACTATTGATCATCTTGTATCAGGTTGAACGATATTGGCACCCACTGAATATAAAACCCAGCATGACAGAGTGAGCCAATATCTGCACTGGAAAATTTGCAACTCCTATGGGAAGGAAAGTGAAAGAAACTGGTACGAACACCACCCAGACCCGGTTACGGAGATAGGACCTGTTACAATTCTATGGGACTACACAATACACACTGACAGAACAATCAAAGCTAACCACCCAGACATTGTTATTAAAGACCACAAACAAAATAAGTGCCTCCTTATTGATATGGCAGTCCCTGCAGACTGCAATGTATCTTTGAAGATATTCGAAAAACTGTCAAAATACAAGGACCTTGAAATAGAAATCTCAAAAATGTGGCACATGGGAACATCAACAATTCCTGTTGTAGTTGGAGCCCTTGGACTAGTTGGAAAAGATTCCAATACACTAATTGAAGGGATCCCTGGAAGTCCATGTCTCAAAGAGATACAAAAGATTGTTCTGACAAGTACAACCCACACTTGATGAAGGGCTTTTTCTATGTAATTATTATTTTTATTTTATTTTATTTTTATTTTTTTTGCAGTGGAAAGTGTCATGATGCCATTTCTAACCTTACGTCCCTGGGCGGGACCCGGAAAGAAATGTCTAAACGCCAGATATCAAAGAAAATAATAATAATAATAATAATAATAATAATAATAATAATAATAATAATAATAACAATAACAATAACAATAATAACAACAATAATAATAATAATAATAACAATGATAATAATAACAATAGTAAAGTTCTTCAAAAAGTTATCAAAGTTCAAGTACATTTGAAACCGAAATTTCAAAAGCTTGCCATATAAGGACATCAACAACTCCAGTTTTATTTGGAGCCCTCGGATTGATTGGAAAATATTCCAATAGACTCATTGAAGGAATTCCTGGTAGCCCATGCCTTAAAAAATACAAAACATTCTACTCATAAGTGCAGCCCACACCTTGAGAAGGGCTTTTATCGATGTAAAATATGTTTGTGTTTTGTTTTTGTTTTTCATTGGTCCGTGGAAAATAATATGATGCCATTTCTAACCTCAGGTTTCTGGGCGGAACCCGGAAAGAAACAGAATAATAATATTAATAAAAATGTTATTATGAAGAAATCTCAAATAGTGAAAATTTAGTTGGTAGTCATTCCTGAGTATCTTAAGCAAAATTGTCTGTAGTGATGTAATAATCAGTAGATTACTTTGAGATTTTCTTTTCGTTTACGGCAAACTAAGCAATAGATTGTCTACAGTCAAGATGCCTAGAAACAATGATTGTTTACTGAAAGTCTAGGGTGGGAAATATCGATTTTTTTCTTTTTCTTTTAATACATACGAATAGTACAACACACTAATTGCTCTCTTGGTTATTTATCTTTTCGATAAACCATGCGGCAGTGAATGACTAAAACTGACTAATATTTGTATTTATTGGACAATTTTTTTTGCTTCATTGACGTGCGAAATTACCATGGGTATTATGTTAATGGAAGGTTATTGAGGTAATGAGCTTTTGTTTAAAAACTTAAACAAAAAATATATTTTTGAATATTGCGTCCTTTAAAGAGTTTTTCCATATTCTTAACGCAATCCGAGGCCCAATAACCATTCAGGGTAGATGGTTACAGAATCAGGCTGTTGTAGGAACGTAAGAGGAGGAGCTAAGAAGTGCAGATTTCGAGGATATGTAGGAAAAGATACCTGTTGACCCTAGACGTGAAGACGGTACGATTATAGCGATCGTGGAAGCATCAACTCGGGAGCAGAAATGAGGTTATTGTATGAACGTAATAGGAACGGATCTGCAGTTTACGAGGTTATGCAGGAAAGATAACGGTTGACACTAGACGTGTAGAGCTTAACACTGTATCGATCGAGGAAGCATCAACTCGGGAGCCTAAATGAGACTGTTGTATGAAGGTAAGAGGAGGAGCTAAGAAGTGCAGATTACAAGGATATGTAGGAAAAGACTTTTCCACACCTATATATTAATGATGTTCCCTCAATACAAGACCCAAGAGCCACTCGAGTTAGAGGGTTACTGAAAGAATTTGTTGTATGAACGTTAAGAGTAAGGAGGTAAGAGATGTTATTTGTGAGAATATATGGGAAAGATAACGGTTGACCCCAGACGTGAAGAGCTTACGATTATATCGATCAAGGAAGCATCAACTCGGGAGCCGAAATGAGGTTGTTGTATGAACGTAAGTGGATGGGTTAAGAAGTGCAGATTTCGAGGATATATAGGAAAAATGACGATTAAACCTCGACATGAAGACGTTACGATTTTAGCGACCAAGGAAGCATCAACTCGGGAGTCGAAATGAGCCTGTTCTATGAAGATAAGAGTTGGGGTAAAAAGTGCAGATTACTATGATATGTAGGAAAAGGTAGCGGTTGATGCTAAACGTGAGGAGCGTACAACTGTATCGATCGAGGAAGCATCAACTTGGGAGCTGAAATGAGGTTGTTTTATGAAAGTAATAGGGTCGGTAAAGAAGTGTAGATTTCGATGATATGTAGGAAAGATAACGGTTGACCCAAGACATGAAAATGTCAAGATTGTACGATCAGGGAAGCATCACGGCGGAAGTCAGTTCCATAAAATAGTGTGTTCTCACTAATGAAATACGAAGATAATTAGAAGGATTTCTCCATATGTACAAATCATGTCAGGTCTTAGCTTTAAGTGTCTCGACGACATAAAAAAGGAGTGTGGGTTCTGAGAGCATTTACTATGGAAATAACTATAGAATTACAAGAATTTCTGAGGGAAATCGATAACGAAAGCCCGTGTAGTCGCTTTTGAAATATATCACAGATGGAAAAGGATAGTTTAGTGTTAGGGTTAGGCTTGACCTTCAGCCAACGTATAGCAGTAGTACTCCATTTTTGGTTTTACCTGTCTCTTGTAACTATAGAGTATGGCAGAGGGTCATTTTTGGAATTTTCATATACCGGGTGTAACAGCAAAACTGTCCAAATCGTGAAACAGGAAAATTGTCCACTTGTTAGATTAAGTTTTGAACTGTTGTGTCTTATAAATCATTAAAGATATCTTAATTCTCCGAGGTTTTTATAACAGTATTTGACTCTATTTTGAGCAATAAGAATGTATAATTACTCTCCAAGCTTAACAGAAGAATCGTGATGAAGTCGATCATAAACGAAAATGACATGTTCATCATTAATTAATCATAGCTAAGGATCGGAAGCTCATGAAGCACTGAAATAAATTTCAAACACACACACATATATATATATATATATAGAATATTGAAGTTTATAAGCAGTAAATTCGACATTGCCAACCGAACGATCCTCAGCGGCCGAATCCGTAAGGCACGTCTGGCTATATGACGGTTCCGTATAGGATAAAGGTTCGAATCCAGTCGGATGACGAATATTTTCTATGAAAATTTCTCGGACATTCAGGCCGGTAAATGTTATTTAATACTGTTTATTATCCACAGACCATTTACTTAAATACTTGTCTCTATAAAAAAGAATGTTAAACATAAAAATGTCTTTAAATATATATATATATTTTTTGTCATCCACAGACAGACTGTTTCGCAGCTCATCAATGTGGTGAGATGTCCGGTTGCCTCTAGCTAGGATCGAAACCCGACTGAATTGGCGTCAGTCAGAACTTCCGCCACTGAGACTCAATTATTTTATGAAATGGAGAAAGTCCAACAATTATTTTAAGACATTTTTATGATTATACATTCTTTTTATAGATAATTTTTTTTAAGTAAATGCTCTTTTTTGTTTCTCGGACATTCAGGCCGGTAAATGTTGTTAATACTGTTTATTATAAAACAGAGGATTTACTTAAATACTTGTATCTATAAAAAGAATGTTAAACCTAAAAATGTACATATATATATATATATATATATATATATATATATATATATATATATATATATATATATATATATATATATATATATATATATATATATATATGTATGTATATATATATATATATGTATGTATATATATATATATATATATATATATGTATGCATATATATATATATATGTATGCATATATATATATATATATATATATATATATATATATATATATATATATATGTATATATAGGTAACTATACTCGTGTCGAAAAAACTTCGACTTCTTGATTTAACAATAGCCAAGTCAATCTCGAAGGGGAAAAATGTTTTAAAAAAGAAAGAGCCAGGAACATGAAAGTCTGTCGAAAATAATCGCACAGATACAGGTTCAAGACCCAAAGAAAAAACCCCGATACGAGTAAACAACTAACTAAAGAGCTCGATACAAACGTAGAGCAAACCTATATATATATACATATATATATATATATATATATATATATATATATATATATATATATATGTTATCCCAGGATCAGTTTTCTGCTCATTCAAGATGATCTTCGCCCTCTCAAGACTTCTAACTTTCTGTCATGGAGTAACAAGTTGCCTCAGTGTTTTTACGTACGATTTTATTTTCAAGTGTTTTTGTTTTTTTACTGCTGAGTGGACTGTTGCTGATCCATATATGTTTAAGGAGTTTGGAGGAGGTAATCGGTTCTCTTTGACAGTTTGATATACTTTGCAGTTGTTCTTGATGAAGAGTTTTCTCAAAAGGCCTCAGCTAAGTGGTTTGCTATGTCTTTCTTGTTGGCAAACTTTGTATTATTGTCGGAAAAGTGCTTGATAGGGTTTTGGATAGTTTTTCCTCCTATTTTTCGCATCATTTCCCATACTATTTTGGGTTTGTTGCTTGGGTTTATTTTGGATACAGATTATCTCTACAAATTCTATCCATTTTTGGATACTTTGAGATTTGTATTGTCTATTCATCTATGTTTTCGCTGGTTAACAGAAGGATCGTGATGAAATCGATCAGAAACAAAAATGACATGTTCATCATTAATTAATCATAGCTAAGGATAGGAAGCTTATGAAGCACTGAAATACATTTCAAATATATATATATATATATATTGATATATATCTTTTGTTAAATTAGGCTCGGCGCGTACGGATTACTTTCTTGGAATCAACATCGGAACATAGCTTGCTTGACTTGCAGCAACATTTTTTATGTTTTCATTAGCTGTTAAAAATATGGTATCGGTAAATTGTCTTAGCTTTTCGAAGATTTAATTTACGTATTCGGTTTTATCGTTTAATTGTGAAGCGATCATTTCATATGAATCATTATGTGTTGACCACTGATAATCCATCTATATGGTAATTTCGCAGATTGTTAAGTCGATGGCAGAGTGTGTACCTGTTACTTGATGTAATTATGTATTTGTTTTGTTATTCAGGTGAAGCTATCTTTGATTAATATGAAAAGTGTTGCGGGGCAGACTCCTTTTACACAAGATGGACTCGTCCAAAGTATACTTATACTGACAGAGAGAATACCTGCTGGTTGCGATAAGTTGAGTGAGGGTGAGAGATACGAGAGTTCAGAGAGAGAGAGAGAGAGAGAGAGAGAGAGAGAATTACGGCTTCACTTACAGAGACTTGTACATATACTTTCTACTAACCCGCATTTTTGGACTACTAATCTTCACTTCAAGTCTGTATTCTTACGTTTAATACACTTATCTTTCTATCTCAATTACTGGCGTTGTTGATTTATTTGTGCAGGATTCTATTCCCGGAATCCACAACAAAAAGTTTTGTCAGTGGCTGTATTAATTTATATAGGTACCGCCACAAGAGCGCTAGAAAATGAGCATAGCAGGATAATAACGGCTTTAAACTTGATGAAAATAATTCTTTATCGTCTAAATCTTTATGTTATTATCAAGAGGGAAGATCAAAGTATTTTTTGATTATTTTTTTACATTTTTTAATGTTTTCTACCACGTCCAAAATTTTCGTTAAAAATCTTGTATTTTTTTATCAGCAAAATTGACAGAAAATCGATCGTCAGCCATTTTTTAAACTTTTGTTTACAAAAGTGAAAGTTTCCGTTTAAAATTCGCTTAAAAAATCAATTATGATTTTTTTTTAAATTAATTTAAGAAAATTAGAAATTATAAAGTTTATTTAATGCATTTTGAAACAAACATTACTTACTTTCTGCACTGAAGAAAAATCGTACTTTCAAATGATAGAAAGACAGGCTTAACAGAGGTGTTGATTGACAAGTGACATGTGCGTAATTTCATCTTACGGGAGGAAAAGTTATAGTACGGAAGGTCACAAGTGACAGTTTAGCTTTATGTGAACAACTTAATTACCTCGTTATTTTTAAGTAGGCATAACATGATAAAAACGGCCTTAAACTTGACGAAAGCAGAATGTTTATGTTACTACCAACGCAAACCACGTGACGGACTACTGTTTTCATGATGCTTCCGGTCTTCCGTATATTTGAATTTAAGCCATTTTGGGGCACAAAAAACATGTTATATTAGATTTTTAGCTATTGGCAACTTCGATTGTAACCAGCTTTATTTTATAATCTGTAAATGATTTTTATTTACTTAATAACACCATTGACTAAGGTGTACAATATTTTCATTAATTTTAGACTATTTAACAACTTTAATCTAAAAAAACATAACATAATTTAAGAAATAACAAATAATTGTTGTAAAAATTTATTTTTCATCGAAAACGTTTTTTTGCTTTCAGAAAATATTATCCCTATTCATACAAACAAGTAAAAGGAACTAAAAGCTTTTGAAATTAAATAATATCTTTATTTTATTGAGTTATATATGTTACAAATTCAGAGCTGATTTTAAGGTCGAAGGGTGTCAGCTAAAACAAAAAGATTTTCTTTCCTCAAAGCCTTGTGATTTTAACTAATTAATCACTAAAACTGTACAAATTAGAATTTCATGAGATTTCATAAAATTATGGGGGGTAATAAATATAATTTTTTTTTACCATCACTTTTAAAAAGAATAAACATATTTTTAATAATTTACATCATTTGTGAATAGTTTCTGAATGTTTCATCAAAATCCGACAATTATTTTTATTTTTGCAAGATTTTCAAAATTAATGACTGCCATTAAAAAGAAATATACAAAAATCCGCCATGTTATTTAGTAGGACACTCGCTGATGAAGAGAGACGAGGTTTTTTCAATCAAAAGTTAGAACGCGCTAATGAAAAAAGAAAAAAATTGAAAAATAATTAAAAATTTCTTTCTTCTTTACTCGTAATAAAAACATAAAAATTTTGTTTTCGTCAAGTTTAAGGCCTTTGTTATCCTGCTATGCTCATTTTCCAGCGATCTCATGGCGGTACCTAAATTTATGTAATTCAGTGTCATTCGTAATATCACTGGGAGGTGTGTATATGGAGCAGAAGGTTTTTTGTGAACTGTAGCTTTTATTGCTACCGCCTAAAACTTGTATTATTTCATTATGAGGTATGATGTTCACTATTTACATTATTCGGACTATTGCCCTCATCTTTGTCGCCATATTTATTACAACGTTTCGGCCTTTCAGTATCTGTCTATATTTCTGAGATGAGGTATTATGTACACTATATATATATATATATATATATATATATATATATATATATATATATACTGTTACATTAAAACATGTAAGTTACTAAAAGATATATATTTTGTTTCGACGTTTAATAAACAGCGTCTCATCAGATATTTAACAAGGATGGTAATAAACCATCATTGTTAACTTACATGCACTAATGTAAAACTGTATAATATATATATATATATATATATATATATATATATATATATATATATATATACACACACACACACACACACACACACATCGGTTATTTATATATACGGGTCAGTGGTGCATTGTGGGTAGGATAGATTGGCGGTTATTTTACCGGAAGTCGTTTATTTGTTTATTTATTTATTTGGTTTAATTTATTTTGCTATATAAATATAGCACATCTTAAGACTATATTTCTTCATATATATATATATATATATATATATATATATATATATATATATATATATATATATCATTGTCATCCACAGATAGACTGTTTCGCTGTATCACTCATCAGTGTGGATAGACGTCCAGTTGCCTCTAGCTAGGATCGAAACCCGACTGAATTGGAGTCAGTCGGAAATTCTACCTCTAAGCCGTCGGCGCACTGCCGGGATGAAGTTGAATTTTAGCGTATTTATTTTTAGATTTAGATAAACACACAGTGACTGACAGTGACTCAATTCTGCCGAAGAGTCATATATATATATATATATATATATATATATATATATATATATATATATATATATATATATATACATATATATATATATATGGTGAGCCCTAAAAACGGGAACTTTTTAACAATCCAATAAAACCAAGAGTGATGGAAGAAAAATTCATAGTAATTGAAACCTTAATGCATGCCATTTAAGAAACAATGATGGAATTTTCATTTTTTTAACATTATGTCCTGTAGATGGCGTCCTACTGTACGAATGCCTTCTTGAAATCTGCTGTTGAGACCCCTATTTATTGATGCAACATCTCAGCTGGGATATTGCGAATTTCATTCTTGTTACTAAAATGGCGAAATGTTTACTTGCTGAAGGTCACTGTCTCGCAGTGTTGCCACTTGCTCATGTCTGGCAATACGCACATCAAAAATTCCCGTTTTTGGGGCTCACCCTATATATATATATATATATATATATATATATATATATATATATATATATATATATATATACCGATGAAAAGTTGGGGTTCACCCTGAATTTTTTCTCCATGTTCATAAAAAATTACTGAAATTTCCTTCTGGCCCAAATTTTATTTTGCAACAAGATGCTGATCCAAAACTCAGCTCAAAACTGTAGAAATCATCCGAAATCAAAAGAAAAAAGTGAATTTTGCAACTGATGATTTGGCTCCCACACTCTCCAGATCTTTCACCCACTGAACTAGTCTGGGACGAAATCGATCGTAAAGTTCGAAGTGAACTGCCTAAGAATAAATAAGAGTTGTTTACATCTTTACAAAATGCTTGGGAATCACTGCCACCCACATACTTTTACAAGTTACTTGAAAGGAACTCAGTAGTTTGCTCTGCAGTCATAGATACTTATGGTGAATTCTTTGATGAAAAGAAAATGTAAATTTGCTTTAATTGAAATTATAATAATCACTGCATAATTGCATGTAAACATTAAATGAATTAATTTCTTTAAAGACATGAAAATTAATTCATATATTTTAGTTTACAAGATAAAATCAATATGGTGCAAATATTTTGCTCGGTAGAATACATATACTACAAATATATTAAAATACGCAAAAGTGCAGATATCAGGCATGTCAAAGGGTTGGGAAGATAATTTCTCTTTCTTTCTTTTTATATATATATATATATATATATATATATATATATATATATATATGTTTAAATAATTGTCGGACTTTGTCCATTTCATAATGTGTGACGTCATTTGTTTACATTTGATACGCCATGAACAGTTATGAATGTACGTGAGAGATTCATGGAAGATTGAAGTTTATAAGCAGTAAATTCGACCTTGCCAACCGAACGATCCTCAGTGGCTGAATCGGTTAAGGCACGTCAGGCTATATGACGGTTCCGTATAGGATACAGGTTCGAATCCAGTCGGAGGACGAATATTTTCTATGAAAATTTCTAGGACATTCAGGCCGGTAAATGTTATTTAATACTGTTTATTATAAACAGAGCATTTGCTTAAATACTTGTATCTATAAAAAGAATGTTAAACGTAAAAAACAATGTCTTTATATATATTTTTTTTTTTGGCATCCACTTAGCCGTCAGCGCACGATCAGGGATGAAGGTGAATTATAGCGTGTTTATTTTTAGATTTAGATAAACACACAGTGACTGACAGTGACTCAATTCTGCCGAAGTGTTGTGCAATACATATATATATATATATATATATATATATATATATATATATATATATATATGAGGGGAGAAACTGACATAGAGAGAAGTCGAGGAAGGGAATCATTTTCTTGAGACCATATTTGAATTATATCGAAATGTCATCAATGTTTTTTTTTTGTTTTAAATCCTATGACGTTGACTGAATTGATACAAATCTGATTATCCTCCTAATAAGTTATTTGTTATTCCTGCTAAAATCGGAAGAATTATCCGTGTTATCAGGCAGTAATTAAGTTTAGAATTGGTCCGCGTAATCTGGGGACAAACACTGTTGAAACTCATTTTCAGCCCTCATGACGCTGAACAGGGCATCAACATGATAGGGATCGTCGACATTAGTCAGTATGAATCAGATTGTTCTCGGTATATTTCAATTATGTGGAGGGATATCCCAAGAGTGACGGTCTTGCGTCAGTCAATCAGAAATCTGAAATAAGAATCGAAAAACCAACAACAACAAACCAAACAAATAAAAGATCAATTAAATATGGTCTGAAAAAAAAATTCACTCGTTTTTCAAATTGATTATGTGGTCGCCATTTGAAATGTTTAATAATATTTAATAGTTTCAGTGGAAATAATCGCTTTTTCTGTCACTCGAAGGACTATCTATATTTGATTTTTTGATTTCATGTCCGTTATTCATTCAGGCCGAAAATGTTGTTTGGTTTGGTTGTTTTTTTTTTAATTAAAATAATGAAAAAACTTGTAATTCCAACGAATGATTTATTTTTTTATGTAAATATTTCGGCGTGCATTATAAATCTTTTTTCTTTTTGTCTTATTTTTTATTTTTTATTATAATGCCTCGACTTGCTATTAAGTTGTAAACGTCATCAACTCGGTTTGTTTTCCTTGATCTAAATTCTTAAGCGTTTCTTGTTTCTTTGCACTGTTTTTACTGAAATGAAGGAGTGACCAAGACTGGCAACTGCGAGTCGAAATATTTCCATAAAATAAATCATTCGTTGGAACTATAAGTTTCTTTTTTCTTTTAATTAAGGAATCTACGCCCTCGGATCCCTGCCTCAACTTGCTATTACGTTGTAAACGTCATCAACTTGGTTTGTTTTCCTTGATTTGAATTCTTAGGCGTTTCGTGATTCTTTGCACTGTTTTTACGCAAATTAAGGAGTGACCAAGACTGGCAACTGCTAGTCGAAATATTTCCATAAAAATAAATCGTCGGAATTTCAAGTTTTTCTTTCTTTTAATTATGCAAGTGCCAACAGAGACATGCATCCTAACTTTGGTTGTTTTTTGTCTAGCAGCATATCAACTTCTCTCTGTGTCTCTATATATCCGAAATCTAAATATTTCGTACGTTTTTTTTTTTTTAGATTATAATGGTTTTAATGATAAAATTCTTAATAATTAACCCATATGTGGGGGAGCAGAAGAGGCGGATTCATTGCTTTCCCAGGTTTATTTGCGCGTAAATGAATATAACGAACCCGGCTGGAATTAGAAGTCGGATCGTCGAAAAACAATTCGGAGCCCTTGTCACTGTAACATCCAAACGTTCACCCATCTAAGTATTGACCAGGTTCAACGCTGCTTAACTTCGGTGATCGTAACTGGAATGTGGGTAAATGCGCGCTCACACAAACAAGCATGCACACGCATGCAGACACATGCATTCTTACCCGCACACACACTTGCACACATAAATAGAAAAACGCACTATTTCTCTCTCTCTCTCATATTTTTTTTTAATTGGCCACACGATATTGAGGACACCCGTTGCAATGCACAGCTAGCTAGCGCATATTGCAACATTTGCACAAGCATTTTTTTGCAATTTCCCAACTGGGAAATGCCCACAGAGCCCACCTGCAGTTTATACGGTTATTGGTGTGTGCAGAACCAATTAACAGTTTTTTAGAGCGTTGGTGCGAACCCAGCGTGATCATGAATGAACAAGGCTGGCCACCTCAACTCGCAATTACGGTGTTTTTTGTGATATCGTGCTAGCTTTGGCCCACGAGGTCTTCCACACAGTTTCCTCACCCAAATTCCCTCATATGTTTTTTGGTGGACCCGTGGCTATGGAACAGACACTTGCCAAAGGTGCCCATGCTTGGAGTCCGATAGCTGCTGAAATTAATTCCAGTGCCTCGTGATTCTAAAGCAACGCCTTAGACCACTCAGCCACACTGCATACAGTACCAGGTGTTCCCAAGCGGTCCCCCATCTAAGTACTGACCTGGCTCTAAGATGCTTAAATTCGGTGATCGAACGGGAACCGGTGTGTTCATCGTGATTTGACTCTCTCAGATACACACACACACACACACACACACACACACACACACACACACACACACACACACACAGACGTAGTGACAGATAACGATAGATATTTTACTGAGTAGAATTGCTTAGAGTTATTAATCATAGCACCATCTCCCAAATGCTAAACGATCCTACAAACGAAGTCTTTTTTAATTAAAATTTCCATCTATCGCTCTAATATCATTTTAAAATTTCGTTCCCGATGAGACTATTTATTTTAAATTTTACATACAAGAAAACATTTCTTGCATTATTCGGACTGCTATCCTCCTCTTCGTTGCCATATTCACAACGTTTCGGTCGTTTTACGCTCCGGCCTTCTTCAGATGATTGGAATTACGAATCGAACCCTTTATTTTGTCCACCGAGGTAGATTGTTCGACTTCCACGTGCCATGCCGCTTTCGGGTGTCTCAGTTATTTCCCTTTAAATAAACTTACATTTATTGCGAGTAGAAACGAATAAGTGCTGAAGCGATGACATCCGTCAGACTGGTATAAACAAAAATAGAGGTTTCGGTGTGTTATATCGGTCAAGCATGCTGGTGCGAACCATGGAGAAGATTAAACTGACGAGAATGGATGAGAAATAGACACCAACAAAGGTAGATAGATAGATAGATAGATAGATAGATAGATAGATAGATAGATATGAACAGAATGAGGAGTATAGATATGTTGATAAATAGATATGAATAGACAGAGATAAAAACAAACTGATAGATAGATAGATAGATATATATATGTGTGTGTGTGTGTGTGTGTGTGTGTGTGTGTGTGTGTGTGTGTGTGTGTGTGTGTAGAAACTGAGAGAAATAGATGGATTTGTACAAGGGGAGTTAGATAGATATTAACAGAATGAGAATAGATATATTGATAGATAGATATAAGAGACAGTGAGAGTGACAGAGAGAAAAACAGACGTATAGATAGATAGATAGATAGATAGTAACAGACTGAGATAGACAGATATATATATATATATATATATATATATATGTGTGTGTGTGTGTGTGTGTGTGTGTGAGAGTGTGTGTGTGTAAAGACAGAGAAATAGATGGATATGTACAAAGAGTGATAGATAGATATGAAGAGAATATCTGTATATCTATCTACCTATCTACATCAGTGTGCTCATCTCTCTCTTTATATATATATATATATATATATATATATATATATATATATATATATATATATATAAATATATAGCTATATATAGATAGATATATAGATAGATAGATATATATACCCGATGCGATGAGAACGAAAGTAATATATAAATTCCAACATTCACAACATTAATTCAAAAGAGGGCTCGATACCGTTAGTAGAGCAATAATTATTTATTTATTATAATTTTATCATATAGACAAAACCATTTTACTCACTACAAAGATGCAACTTGGTTTCAGTGCATTTCAACTGCACTTCGACGGGTCAGAATTGAAAATGGTTATGAACATTCCTGCTTGTAGGCAAGCCGTATGTGAAACGTCACTTCCTTTTTTCCATTTGTTCGAGAAGAAAAATATACCTTAAAAAATGGAGACGGGGTAAAACAATAGTGCTTTTTTATAGCAGTGTGGTGAAGAATGGATTGGATGTTTAATGCTGACTGGTCTGTGGAAATGTTTTGCCGTTAAACACCGGTTAAAAGTTTATTCACATCATCTCACAAGCATCCTAAGAGTGAGAGGTAGAGGAGGAAAGATGGAGATAGGGGATAGTATTACGTTTCAGTAGGTAAAAATTGTAGGGATAGTTCTAGCAGTAATTTGGAATGTTATTTTTGGTTTACTATAAAAATTCAAGGGCTTAATTGCATTATTTATGTTCGGGTTATCAATACTAAATCTGTAATCAATAAACGTGCTTTGTTGATTCAAATATAGAAGTGCTGATTTCCTCTAAAAAATAAAATAAAGGATGCTAATATAACCTTTCGTAATAAAATTTTGACCTATTCCTGGACAGTATAGCGTGTAGAATAAGTATGGGTGTAAAACGATTTATCTGAAAATATTACCAGTAATATATATATATATATATATATATATATATATATATATATATATATATATATATATATAAAATTAAGAATCGTAATTTAACTAGTGGAGAGGTACGTAAGAGGGTAGGGAATACATCGAAGGAGGTGATTTATAATTTTAAAACAAATTATAGTTATGGAATTAAGAATTTAACACAATTGTAGTGTTAGATCTTTAGTATGTCTACAGAAAACGCTTATTTCGTACCTTTGATTTAATAATTGGGTATTATTCAAGAGTTCAATGATACATATTTTCTCCTCTAAAGATAAGAAGCAAGCTTCGTTCAGAGAATTGCAGGTTCTGGCTTGTCTTAGGATTTTCCATTTAACCTCAGGTGTTTTTCCTTCTTCCTTGAGTTTCCAAAAATATTTCGAAAGTTATGTCATATTTCGTTTGGTCGTATTTGTAAAGGAGTTCCTGTGATTGTAATACCTATCCTTAAAAGGTGTGCTAGTTGACCCCACATACAACTTAATATCCCGGGCTTCTCAATGTATGAGATATAGCACGTATACACTATGGATTTGGTTAAGCACCTGTTTAATAATGAACATTGATCGGGGATTCTACAATTACATAGCCTATATATTTATCGATCGCTGTAAATATCTGTTCATCAATCTATCTATCTATCGATCTATCTATCTATCACTTTATATTTTTCGCAAACCTAGAGAGAACTGGAAACTAGATTTTTGTATATATAAAAACTTGCATTTTTATCAAATAAATATTTGTTATTTTAATCACGAATTTTCTTTTTGGAATACTGGTATTTTTGCATGATAAATAATACAACTTTTACTTTCTCCAAAAAGTGAATGATAATTTATTGTGCCAAGTTAAGCACCCTTTTAAAAGCAACTGTACTTTGCAAACCCTTACATATTTGTACTCCTTCTCGAAATTTGGTCTTGATCGGTCATTCTATGAGTACTTTAGATGGTGTGACAGATGAGCGGATGGACTTGTAGAGGACCATGTGGGTTTGAGTGTTGTTAAATTAGGGACACCTACTGTTTATTCCTGCTAGAAGGCCCAACTACAAGAAAATGGCGGACTCATGTTGAGTCCAAACGAGGATGTAAAGAAAACAAACAAGACCGATGTATACATGTCAACAAATATATGTATTAAACAACATTTACAATGGACATAGACATTAACATTTGTGTTATTGTGTGAATAAAAAGAGTTTGTATTTTGGTGAATGTTCGTACGTACGTGTATGTTAGTGTCTGTTTCATGGCGTTTTCCCACAAGTGGGGCAAAACGCGGATCTCTGTGAGAGATCGCATTTTTAAATATGTCCGCTGAAATGAAGAAATGAAAAAGAGAACGAGGCAAGAAGTCGCCGAGTATTTATAGTGTAGGGAGAGCGACCCCTAGAGAACAGTTAGGAAATTAAGGATGAGCTAACTCCGACAGACTAACGGGAGTCACGGAATTTTATATATAAATTTATTATTACGCCACTTCCATTTGATAATGATTTCTACGACCACGTTTCACTATTTGTATCTTTAGATTTCTTTAGGTGTCTGTTGACAGGGAATTTCGAAATAAATCCTTGTATTTAAATGTATGGATATTTTGTTCTCATTTCTCTGTCCTTTTGTAAGGATATAAGTTCTTGTTTAATTGTTCAGTTATTGTTAGTTAAGTTTCCACTGAGTGAGTATATCTGACGATTCAAAATCATGGCGAAAGCAAAGGGAAACAACTCCACCATATTTCCTATAACGACACAGCAATTTTTATCAATATTAAAAAATATGTCCTTGAATTTACCTCTGATTTTCTGTGATAGCGATTTATAAATTACACTTTTTAAATTCGGATTAGACTCTTCATTTACTTTTATGTTCTTGTTAGAACGTTTCGGGCACTGTACATCGCGTCCTTCATCAGGTCTATATAAGGTGTGAGAGATGAATTATTCCCCCCTACAACCCCTTATTTATTTGAGGAAACATTACTACCCTATCGCTACTCTATCATTATTTGCATGACTAATTTTCAAACAAGTTACATTCTTTAGTTCCATCAGTTCAGACCTTCACAGATAAGAACCGTCATGTTTTATACAAGAGGGGAACTATCCTCACTCGATTCATATTCCTTTGGTCAGCAGACGATTCCATCCGAACAGTTTCTTCCCAAGAATCTTTACTTTATGAGATGGACAAAGTCCGACAATTATTTTAAGACATTTTTATGTTTATACATTCTTTTTTATAGATACAAATATTTAAGTAAATGCTCTGTTTTTATAATAAACGCATATTTTCTATGACAATTTCTCGGACATTCAGGCCGATAAATGTTGTTTAATACTGTTTATTATAAACAGAGCATTTACTTAAATATTTGTATCTATAAAAAGAATGTATAAAAATAAAAATGTCTTTAAATAATTGTCGGACTTTGTCTATTTCATAATGTGTGACGTCATTTGTTTACATTTGGATACGCATCGAGAAGATATGAATGTACGAGAGAAAATCATGGAGAATTGTAGTTTAAAAACAGGAAAATTGAGCTTGCTGACCGTAACGCTCCTCTGTGGCTAAATCGGTAAAAGCACGTCAGGCTATATGACGGTTCCGTATAGGATACAGGTTCGAATCCTGTCGGAGGACGAATATTTTCTATGAAAATTTCTCGGACATTCAGGCCGGTAAATGTTGTTAATACTGTTTATTATAAACAGAACATTTACTTAAATATTTGTATATATAAATAGAATGTATAAACATAGAAATGTTTTGGAATCTTTACTTTTTTGAACGGGCGCCCGAGCGGATGCTTATCTGACCCCAACAATCTTAACCTTTTCATGTCTAACCGTTTCCCGACATATCCATTTAATTTACATTTTACAATCACACCGCTTCTTTTTAAGGCCATCAAACAAATACCCTCTAAAAAGGGATACTTGTGACCACTATTTATCAAACAATGTCGTAAAATAGAAAAATATCCGGACTGTTTATAATTGAAAAACATCTGCAGTAAACAAAAATAGAAAATAATTGGGGAAAAAAAAAATTTCGTCTTTCTTCGCATTATTACCCCACTGTCATAAAACATTGCACACAGGGCTCTAATTAGGTTCACAAAACAAAACTTTGGCATTCGGATAATTACACTATGCGAACGAGAAATATGAATTTTTGCGGAGAAATAAATTTTCCGAGCGAGTGGGTCATTGATTAGCTAGGATACATGATACGGTAGTTTAAGACAAGCCGTCACCGATTCTACATTGACGGTTTTTTGCCATATTTTCTGGCAGGTTTACCAGGTATATACGAGGCACATTCAAGTTGAAAGGAAAAATATGCCTGAGGATGAATAAAGGATTATTCGAAAGTACTCGCATTTAGAAAATATAAACTGGAAACAACTGACAACAGTTTTATGGATGAGGATCACATCATTCTATGGATTAAACAGTATTTTAATGCATACATTTGATTCTACTAGCGATGTGATATCGGCAATAATCGCATTAATATTGCTGATTGATAATATGCGTGATTATTTCTTTGTATATACAATACATCCTGCCTAATGTTTTATGTTTACATATATATATATATATATATATATATATATATATATATATATATATATAATTTCAACAATAGCAAGGCGCAAATGCCACTAGTTCTAGGGTTACAGAAGGTGAAAGTGCGAGAAAAATCTGTGTATAGGGGGAATATGGAAGATAATAGATGAATGTTGTTCAAGACGACAGAAGATGGCGATTGAAGGTGCATTTAAATTTTTGAAGATTGTAGTTTTGGGGGTGGCGAGTAAGCGGAAGGGAGTTAAACTGTCGGGAAGTGCGAGGAAATAAAGTGTTGGAGGAGAAATGGAGGATAAATTTAACTATTTCAACAGTAAAATGGTAAAACCAAGATGCCAATCTAGTGACACGCTTAAATTCTTGCAGTCAGAGCACCAGGGAAAATAGCTAGTCAGAGCATTTGTAGAAAAGACAGTCGGAAGTCACGTGACGTCTGTGAGAAAGTGACTGAAGTGCATATCGATTCCATTGCATGTTCTTTAGATTTTGTCGAGAACCTTGAGATAAACTAGCAGGAGGACCAGACCAGATATGCAAACAGTGTTCGATGAAGGATAGATTTATAAATGTGCAAGATGGAATCTGACGAGAAAACATTTGGCGCGAAACAGTGAACCAACTTTTCTTGCGGTAGATGATTCAAGGCAGTTCACTTCAAGTCCGTTGATATCATGAGGCTAAGGAGGCGTAATGAAACGCTATCCAAGATTTGAGCAGATGGAGAGAGACAAGCAGAGAGGAGTCTGTGTATAGTGGTAAACTACTTTCTCCTACACGTCAAACAAGAGAGTAAAAAAGAACTAAAAAAAAGATCGTAAATAAACAAATGATGAATTTGCCATGAAAGCAGAGCTGGTCTTTCCTAACGAGTAACGGGTGCAATACATAAAACCTGTTGTAAAATCGCGATTGAATGTTTCACGCTTCAAGTTTTCTTTAGGCGTTATTTACAAAACGATGAATTGCTTGAGGATCTGTTATCTTCTGAAAGATTCAGTCACGATTTAATAAAAAAAAAAACGATTTTTATTTATTATGTTCTTCGACATTACTACAATGGCACAAATTGTCCTAAGGCTATCATTTGCACAATAGCAGGAAAATGTTGTTCTTAAAGAGTACATTTTAATAATTATATTAAGCGATGTAATAATTAACATTTATTTAGGTGAAACTATAGAGGAGTGTGTGGCTTTGAGTGTTGCTGTATTAGAAACACGTGCGTTTCTTTCCTGCTAGAAGAAGGTCCAGCTGCAAGAAAAATAGTGAACTCAAATTTAGTCCAACCGAAGATGTAAGAAAAACACACAAACAAGACCGATATATATATATATATATATATATATATATATATATATATATATATATATATATATATAATATGGAGAAAACAACTGAAAAGTTGCAAATTAAAAGAAAAATTTGAATGTTTTTTTGTGAAAGTATTTATTTATATATATATATATATATATATATATATATATATATATATTTGATATTTCAGATCGCTCCGATCTTTCGTCAGAAATTAATTAAATAACTGTATTCAGAAGAAAGTATACGTGGATTCTCATTATGCTATATATATATATATATATATATATATATATATATATATATATATATATATATATAAAAGTGAACATAGAAGTCAACACTTAGAGGCGACAGTCTATTTCATGCTAGATGCAATCATCAGGCCACGACGAATGCATCTAGCATGAAACAGACTGTCGCCTCTAAGTGTTGACTTCTATGTTCACTTTTATATTTACACACGCTCTATCTTTGATATTAAGCACTTTATACCATAAATATAGCACACTTTAAGATTATATTTATTCATGTATATATATATATATATATATATATATATATATATATATATATATATATATATATATATGTGTGTGTGTGCACATATGTGTTTGTTCTTTTGTGAATGTTCGTACGTACGTGTGTGTGTATATAATGTTCATGGCGTCTTCCCACAAGTGGGAAGCGCTGTCTTTTGCGAGAGCTCACATTGTAGGGGTGTTCACTGAAATGAAGAAGTGAAAAAAAGAGCGAGGCAAGAAATTACCCAGTATTTATAGTATAGGTAGAAATACCATAAGGAAATTAATGAGGAGCTAACTCCTACAAAACTAATGTGTAATTGGTCTTCGCAGGGTCATGTGGTCGAGTTGTTAGAACTGTCTGGTTACAAAGAACCGGGTTCTCAGCAAGAAATCTGGGTTAAAATCACCGTTGCCGGTTCGCTATCTCTCTCCTTCTCTCTCACCCTCTCTCCCTTATCTCTTCCATTTTCTCTCCCGCTCTCTCCGTATCTCTAATTCTCCCTCTCTCTTCCCCTCTCTCTCCCTCCTTCTGCCTATCTCGATCCCCCACTCTTTCTCTCCCTCCCTTTCACCCTATTTCTCTTCCCCTCCTCTCCCTCCCTCCCTCCCTCTCTTATTAGTGCTTATACTTTAAACGATAAGACGACAATTCAATGTGGCCGACTAATGGGAACGTGGCCGAGTGCTTAGAAGTTTCTCGTGGTCACGTAGCTGTCTGGTTAGAAGATTCATTTTCCGTGCATGAAACCCAGGGTTACGATATCCGTGGCCTGTTTGCTGGAACCTCTCGGGCAATAATATCGCCATTCACCTCAGTCACACCCTCCATACGATTTGGGTGGTATCTTTCTTTAAGTTGGTGAATCCTATCATAATCCTTACCATCAGTTCGTCATTGGTGTTACAAGGAGATTTGTTGGTCTCTCGCTCATTTGCAGTCTGGGGAGTTAGGTGGCCAGACGTAAGGGGTGATGTGTTCGGAGACATTGTCCGGCAGCCATGACTGGATCCTCCTTCTTGTGTGGCATGGTGCAGAGTACTGTTGCCAGACATAGTTTCTTCCAGCAGCCACACTCTTGCCCCAGCGTAGCACTACAACTTCAAGACACAATTGTGTTGATCATTAATTAATCATAGCTAAGGATAGGAAGCTCATGAACGATTGAAATAAGTTCATATATATATATATATATATATATACATATATATATATATATATATATATATATATATATATATATATATATATATATATATATTATTGTCATCCACAGACAGACTGTTTCGTTGTATCACAGCTCATCAGTGTGGCTAGACGTCCGGTTGCGTCTAGCTAGGATCGAAACCCGACTGAATTGGCGTCAGTCGGAAATTCTACCACTAAGCCGTCGGCGCACGGCAGGGATGGAGGTGAATTTTTAGCGTATTTATTTTTAGATTTATATATATATATATATATATATTATTCCAGGATCATTTTTCAACGTAGTCAAGATGATCTTCGCCCTATCTAATCTTTTAACATTCTGACCTGATGTAACAAGGTGCCACACACGTTTCACGTACGATTTTATTGGCAAGTCTTTGTTCACTGCTCTTTGAACTTTCATGGCAGAAACTCCTCTTTCAAGTGAGAAACGTCTTATGGATTAAGTTGGATCGTTTCTAATTGGTCCCTTTAGCTCTTAGTTGAAATGACGATCCTTCTACTTGTTGTGACCTCCTGATCCAGTTTTCCTCTCTAATGTTCCCTCTTTTTAAAACTTCTCTCGGTCGTCCTTGGATGTACTTTAAAATGAAAGCCAGAGTCTGAATGTTGTTACCATGACTGAAGGCCTGAATGATCTTTTCCGTCTTAACATTGTTCAATTTGGACGAGAATAGGCCTAACCCTGAACATTTTAACCTGGTATCTTTTTATCTGAATAACTCAAAGTGTTTTTCAGTGATTCTTACATAAATGATGTCAAGATGGAAAAACGTCTTATCTGAAAACATGGAAAATAAAACACAATCAACTTAGTGGTTCTTTAGATATTAAATATTTTACGGCATGGATAATTACGTTGTTACACGATTTGGACAATTTTGCTCTTACCTCCGGTATATATATATATATATATGTAGCATAATGAGAAGCCACGTATACTTTCTTGATATGTATATAATATTGAGAAAACAACTGAAAAGTTGCAAATTAAAAGAAAAAAAATTGAATGTTTTTTTTGTGAAAGTATTTATTTATTTTTATATATATATATATATATATATATATATATATATATATATATATATATATATATATATATATATATAAATACTTTCACAAAAAAACATTCAATTTTCTTTTCTATTAATCTGCAACTTTTCAGTTGTTTTCTCAATATTATATATATATATATATATATATATATATATATATATATATATATATATATATATATATATATATATATGTATGGGTTGATGTGTTGGCGCCTGTGGGTGTACGCGCGTGCGCGTGTTTATTTAATAGGCCGGTAACTAAATTCGAGGAAAAAAACAACATTATAACAATATTGACAATAAGATTGATAAGAGATTTTAATTTCGGAATTTTAAGACACGACTGCGTCCTTTATCAACTAGACAAGAAATAAATAAACAAGTATGATTTACTCTTCCGGGGAATTTTGTTGTTGTTGTAGTAGTTTTTCCATCATGTGTTGTATTACTGTAGTTTAATACAATTAGGTTGGTGTAGGCTTTGTAGAGGACTCTTCGTGGAAACTATATCCTCTGTGAATACCTAAATCCCTGTTTAAATCTTTAATGCGTGATTCTATTTTGAAAATGTGTTTTAACTCCAATTTAGGTGTCCCTTGATGGCTGTTTATACACACACACACACACACACACACACACACACACACGCACACACACACACGCACACACACACAGATACACACGCACACACACAAACACCCACACAGGCAGGCACACACACACACACACACGCACAAAGACACACACACAAAACCCACGCACACGCACACACATACACACGCCCACAGACACACACACACGCACACACAAACACCCATCCACGCCCACAGACACACACACACGCCCACACACACACACACGCACACACGCACACAGACAGACACACGCACACACAAACGCACACACACACATACACACGCACACACACACATATACACGCACACACAAGCACACACCCACGCGCACGCACATACACACTCACACATACACACAAACACACACACATACACAACAACCGCTATCTACTGTTTTCTTGGCTACTCTTCGTTTGTTCTGGCAACTTAATAATGTTTCTGTGAGTTCAATACATGCCTACAGCAGAAGTTAACAAAAGAGCCATAAAATTGTGACCAAAATAGCTTATGACATTAAATAACCCATGGATGTGTTGATATGCCGCTAAACGAAATCAACCAACCAAAATATATACTTATTGATCACTTTATTAATTATTCTCTTCTAGTTCTTTGTTGGAAAATGCGTTACGTTTAGATTGTTTGGACGATTTCAAAGGTGTTCCGTAAAATCATATGGCATCTCCAACATTCCAGGCAACGCGTTTCGAATTTTCTTTTATACCAGTTGCCAAATGTGCTCTATGGTAACTGTAGAAGCCACATTTAAGAAAAGGGATATATTGCTGTGTTCCATCAACCAATCCTCTATTGTTCCGGATTTATGAAAAGTTACGTTGCCCTACTGGTAGAGATCACAAGAAGTTAGAGGCACAGCAGACTAAAATTAAGGCATGTGGTCAGCCATATTAGCTGGGTAGATTGAAGAATGTAAACGATGTTTTAATGGTGGCAAGGCTTTCAACGTATGCCAAGAAACTATTCCCCAGGATGCATCCATAATTATTTTTTGATTACAATAGTTTCTGGTTTTACGATCTAAATGTCACAGTAGAAAATTGAGACTCATCAATCTGGCCAACGTTTTTCAAATCTTCTCTCAACAACTTTTGGGATCATTAGTGAATGTAGCCTAAGTTTCGCGGTCGAATGTAACAGGAGAAGCGGTGATGCCTATAGTATACGCCAGCGGTATGCCCCGCAAAATGAAATCTCCGCCAACAAGAGGACTAGATTGCAATCAAAACAGACTGCAACGAGGAAAAGAAAGTGCCGTGCAAATGAAAACAGAAACTTCTGAACAAGCCGAAAGCCCAATCACGAGCCCTCAGCTGGAACTAGCTTAAATGCCGTCCGATAGAGCGACTTTTAAGCTATTATATATATTTATGATGAATTGGGATTATATATAGATAGAAAGCCGACATAAAAGAACAAACAGGAAACCTTACCTATTTGTCTTTATATTATCTGTCTCTCTCTCTCTCACACACACACACAAACACATATATATTTTATATATATATATATATATATATATATATATATATATATATATATATATATATATATATATTTTACGATAATACTTTTTATAAAATGAAAATAAATTTGGGAATAATTGAAATCATTTGCGAAATCCAGCGAAAGTCGCCCATGAAATAAAAATAAATTTTGTACGGAAAGTAAGGACCTACGTACATCAAACTCTCTTTAAGTGGCGACAGAAGAATTAACGTTTAACTTTTAAAAGGTAATCTTACATATGAATGTAATACTTAAATGCAGCGATCAATTTTTCACTTCTTCTGTAGTTTACTGATGCATATCGTATACTGCAGCAGCAGGTCACTCAAATAGAAATATCTCTCTCTCTCTCTCTCTCTCTCTCACACACACACAAACACTTATATATATATTTATATATATATATATATATTATTTATATATGCGCTGAAATATCAGTGACAGAGCTCTAACACATTTAATTGTATTGATGTGAGTTTGTGACCCTGGGTTTCACGCTGTTTGCGATCGTCAGACAGAGTTTGCCTTACGATCGCAAGGCCGTGTTGAGGCAGCGTTGTGGTCTTCTGCTGCTGTAGATCACCCGCTTCAAGCGTCGACGGTTGGTGTGCATTCAGAGATTTTATTTACGTTGTAGAAAGGAGGTTATTTAAACTCTTACACTTCGATCATCTTGAACCAAGCATGACAATACTTCTCCGACCGCTCGCGCGTCCTCTGGGCCCTGTAGATGAAATAATTACGCGTCCTGGGTATGACGATAAACTATGTAAGGCAACAAAGCCTCTATCAGCAGGTTTTTAAAGAGCGTCGGACCACCTATTAATTGCTGATGTTTCCAGGTCAAACAGTTAGCCCTAAAACTGAGGTTAAAACACTATGAAAGTGTAAATATAGGTTTTATTACCAGTAATACATATTTAGAAAAAATATTACCAGCAATAAAAAATGTGTCGGCATTATATAACCTATTGAGGCTGATAGCCGTAAAACCAAATAAACCTTAAGTTTACCTTACGTAACTTCTTCCATCAAAAAATGGATTTCGTACCACAGAATTGTGATTTAGGTTACAGTATTTGGTGGCATATAAAGCGCAAACTTTTTCTTTACTAAAAATATTTCTATATATTCCCCTGAACCTTTTATGCCATACGTAGATTTAAAATTCGCAATAGTCGGCTGAAATTAGCTATCTGGCAACTCCACACCAAAATATTTAGCTTATGACATTTAATAACCCATTGAGGTGTTGATATGCCGCTAAACTTAGACTTAAACATGAAGGAGCAATGGAACACATGGATGGCAATGCCTGATCACGACCTTACACTTACATGTAGAATAAAATGACCCACCATTGCACAATGGGTGAAGCAAGCTTGGGAAAATATTAGACCAGACATTCTTGTGAAATCTTTTAAACGTGACCTTAGAAATGCTCTCAATGGAACGAAAGATGACGCATTATTTATGATAGTAGGATTGAAAATCATTATCAGAGTTTTGGTAACGAAGACGACGAATTTTATGGATTTGAAGAAGAATCAAATTTTAATGGTAACTGTACTGTTTTGCTCAATTGTAATAATGGCTTGATTTTTATTTTATTTTCTTACCTTTGGATATAATAAAGTTTTGTGGGCTCGTCTTCTTTTTTTCTTATTATTTTTCGTTTAATTGTAATCATGGCTTGTTTAACCAAAATAATACCTCATAAATATAGCCTAGGCTGTAACATTTACAAATAAGTTTACTAATGTTACTAGTTGCTAATTGTTTTTTTTGATTTTCCCTGCTGAAATTGGGGTACGTCTTATACACCCGTGCGTCTTGTATGCCGTCAAATACTGTAATTGTTTTGGTTCGTTGTAAACTGTAATGGTGGTTGGGCGTGAAAATACTAGTGGATCAGTAACATTTACAAATTAGTGTCCATACTACGATCAAAGTCACTTAGAATATCTTATTGCACATACTAGTGCATCTGTTAATCTACCATTCGCCCATGCTTAGAATATTGCTGTCATATATGGTCCGGTGCCACTGTTATTTTCCTGGAGCTCTTTGGTAAGATCCAAAGAAGAATCAGCAATATTATTGGTCTTGATCTGGCGGCTTGGCTTCAGTCACTTACCCACCGTCGTAAGGTTGCCTCTTTGTAACGTTTTTTTATAAATAATCTAATGGAAATTCTTCAGATGATCTCTACACAATGGTACCTGGATTGGATGAATTTAAGCGCAATACCAGACTGGCGGCGAAAACGCATCAATTTACAGTTGGACTAACTAGATGGAGCCGTAAGTTCTATGCTAACAGCTTCTTATCCTTCACTTCTCGCGTGTGGAAATCCATTCCGACTTCATATTTTCCAACAAAATGTAATCTGCAAAAGTTTAAATGCAATTACAATCGCTATCTACTGCCATTCTTAATGACTTTTCTTATTATTATAAATGTTTCTTTTCCAAATTTGTCTACACCTTGCAACCCATTGCGTTCTAGTAGCTGTACTGCCTTGCGTGGGTTGATACCTATTAAAAAATCTAGGAAGTGTTTTAACATATATGGCCCGGTATTCCTGCGATTCACCTGGACCTGCTTGATGAGATCCAAAGAATCAGCAATATTATTTGTCCTGATCTGACAGCTCGGCTTCAGTCTCGCTGTCTTTTCTTTTAAAAAGTCTTTCATAGTAATTCTTCAGATTAGCTCTACTCAATGGTACCTGGATTGGATAAATTTAAGCGCGATACTAGACTGACGGCGAGAACGCATCAATTTACAGTTGAGCTAACTAGATGTAGCCGTAAATTCTATTATAACAGTTTCTTATAATGTACTTCTCGCTTGTGGAACTCTCTTCCAGCTCCATACTTTATTGCCAACTTTAAACTGCATAAATTTAAATGCAATGTCAATCGCAATCTACAGTCTTCCCGATTACTCTTTTTCCATGTCTCCTCATTACTACTTGTCTTCCAAAATACGTCCACACCCTGTAACCCCTTTCGTGCAAGTGGCTGGGCATACTTGTATGGGTGGGGAATATCGATTAAAAAGAGAGAAAAAAAATGACACGAAATGCAACAGATGACTATAAACTTGTGAAAATACCTGAATCAATGAAATTGTCGCTACGTCATTTGCTGATTAAGAATTTTCATAAAGGAATATTCGTTCACGTGTACTTAATAAAGTGTTTAGTGAGCGCGTAGCCTCTTTAAGGAAACGTGGAATAATGTAAACAGACATCCAATAAAAACACACGCGCGCACTAGTGCACAATCACACACACACACACACACACACACACACACACACACACACACACACACACACACACGCGCGCGCGCGCGCGCGCATATAGCAGCAGGAAATGTGTTTTATCAACAAATACAGGTTTCTTTTTATCTGATATTTCCGTGTCAGTTCTGTCTTGCGCTGAATTCACCTCGGATAGACCAACACATTCAATTTACCTAATGAACTACAGGTGATGAAATGTATTTCACGAATAAGTAACAAAAAAGAACAGGAAGCCAACTTCCTTATTTTCTTTTTAAATATCGTCCTATCTCAATGAAGTTCTCTCCATATATATATATATATATATATATATATATATATATATATATATATATATATATATATATATATATATATATATATATATATGAGTGTGTGTGTAATATATATAGATAAGTAGATAGACAGAAAACTAATACACATACACACACACATGTGTATGTGCATTAATTTTCTGCCTATCTACTTATCTATATATATTATTCTGTCTATATGTATCTATACATTGAATTATATGACTATCTTCGTTCGTATCAATCTATTTTCTCAGACTATGTATATAGCTATTTATCTCTGTTAATCTCACTGTCTCTTTCTCTCCTTCTATCTATCTATCTATCTATCTATCTAACGCGGTGAATTCCTTGGAAGGTGCCGGTTTAACCAATCCAGGGTGAATGCCGCAACATACATACATATACTATCTATCTATCTATCAATCTATCTATAAGGAGGCACGGTGGAGTAATGGATAACAGCTCGGATTGAGGAATCGTAGAGCCGAGTTCGAATTCCAGTCGAATCCGTGCTAACACCCTTGGGAAAGGTGTGAATCCTCTTCTTCTCTCTTCTGGGTTCTATAGCCTTGGATGGCAACTGGTCTAGGAGAAGGTCAACTCTGAATTCAAAACCACCCGGCGGCCTCTTGGTTACTGTGGAAATTCTGCGGCAAGTAAGAGCACTTTCCTCCCTCCACTGTGGGTGTGGGGCCGCGTGTGAAGTTCAAACTCCCTTGTTACTCCGTTTCAAGAATTCACCGCTGTTCAGCATTGGCGACGGGTCGCCGTGCTTGGTCGGCCTTCGTTCCGGATGCGGTGAATTCCTTGGAAGGAGCCGGCTTAACCGCAACATACATACATATACTATCTATCTATCTATCTGCTTCTGTTCATATCTATCTATAGATATATCTATATATATATATAAACAGTATATGATGGATAAATTGTTGTCTAAATTACGTAAATTTCAACAGATATATTTACTAAAGTTACACGAGAACATCTTGCAAAACTAAAGAGTTAATGTATTCAATAAAATCGTCCTTGCTTTCAAGTGCGCCCTCCAGACGACTTCGGCATCTCCTGGAACTCTTCTGAACGGTTTCCCTGTTTAAGTTAGTGAATACTCCCATAATCCTTGACTGTTACAAGTATTTTATGGTCTCTCATTCAACTGCACCCCACACATAATAATCAAGGGTGTTGCAATCTGGGGAGTTAGCTGGGCAGATGAAAGTGTTGATGTGGTCGCAGATAGTCTGGCTTTTCTTGCTTATGTGCTGTTGACAAGATAAAAGCTCTTCCAGTAGACACACTCTTGACCCAGGATAACTAACACCTCAAGGCACTTTATGTAGGCCTCCATGTTGAGTCTGAAGACCTAACTAAAAAACAAATTCGGGATTTCTTTTCTTATCAGTGTCACCTTCCCGAGCTGCCGTATCTTCCTAATCATCAATAGACTCATCCAATTCTTTCCGAATCTTCTGTACTGTCCTCGGATTGGCATCCAAACAATCTGAAATGATTCGTACTGCAGCTTTGGCGCGAATGCCAAGCAGTACATCATACCGTTTCCAAATTTCTAATGGAGCTAAATGCCTCATGGTGCTCTATTTCATACGGACGGTACCCAACTGAGCCTAATATATTATGCCTTCGACCAAACAAAAAACAAACAACGCGCATGCGCGAAATTAAAAATATAATACAGCGACAATTTTCCCATCGCGCTCTGTATATATATATATATATATATATATATATATATATATATATATATATATATATATTTAAAATATGAGACAGAGGGACCTTGAAGTTTTAATGTATATATATATATATATATATATATATATATATATATATATATATATTAGCGTTCTGCTAAAATCAACCCACAAAAAAACACTCAGAAATTGGAAAATATTTTAAATATTAGAGAGAGAGATACTTTGAAGTTTTAATACACACACACACACACACACGCACACACACACATACATATATATATATATATATATATATATATATATATATATATATATATATATATATATATATATATATATATATATATATATTCAAACTTCAAGATCCCTCTGTCTAATATTTTAAATATTTTTCCAATTTCCGAGTGTGATTTTTTTGGTTGATTTTAACAGAACGCCTTCTGATAAACCCTTGGTGCTTAAACACACACACACACACACACACACACACACACACACACACACACACACACACACATTATATATACTTGAAATAGACTATCCCCAGTTTGGGGTAATTTTTGTTTCTTTTTGCTGTAAAAAATACCTATGCTCTGTTATGATAAATACATCGAGCTCTCTGTGGATCAGTTTTAATAATTAATATTATTAGGATCCACCCGGATTATATACCAATGGATCGATAACCTGTACTACATATACATATATATGTACTTGTGTGTCTGTGTGTGCGTGTGCGTGTGCGTGCGTGTGTGTGTGTGTGTGTGTGTGTGTGTGTGTGTGTGTGTGTGTGTGTGTGTGTGTGTGTGTGTTTGTGTGTGTGTGTGTGTTGTGGTGGGGAGCACATTGCTCCGATCTTCGAATATCACTTAAACATTAATGAAATTCGAAACAAATACATTATTCAGTGTGTCTGGAATTATTTTCAAGTGCAACCTGAACAGGATTTCGAAGAACTGACAAACACTTACCCACGATAACCTTGCAGATTTTGGTCTCCTTCTTCTTGTTTGCTGCCTTACGGGTTTTTATGTTAGGGTGACACTTGTTTGTGACGTGCTCAGAAATACATTTCATTGAGAAATGTCTCTGGCAATTCTTTTGGCATCATGTAACTATTCGGTCTATTGTCTACTGATGGCCTATTAATAAAGATTATTATCATTATTATTGTTTGTATTTCCTTTGATTTCTGGCGTGTATACATTTCTTTCCGGGTCCCGACCAGAGACCTAAGGTTACAAATGGCATCATGACACTTTCCACTGACAAAAAAATTTTTTTTTTTAAATTTACATAGATAAAGCCCTCTCTAAAGTGTGGGCTGTACTTGTGAGAATATTTTTTTTTCAGGCATGGACTTCCAGGAATACCTTCAATTAGTCTACTGGAATCTTTTCCAACCAATCCTAGGGCTCCAACTACAACAGGGATTGTTGATGTTCCCATTATTATTATTATTATTATTATTATTATATTTCGATTTTTGCTATGGTCACAGTACCTACCAATTCTGCGGGGACACATAATACCGGTGGTGGTGTGTCGTTATGGTTACATTTTATTATTTTCTTCCAACTCCAAAACATCACGAGCATTATATGGATAAAGTCCTTCTTAATATGTGGCAATCTTTTGTATTTCTTTGAAACTGGGATTTCCAGGCATTTTTTCAATGTGTTTTTGTGTTTGATTCTTTTTTTTTTTTTGATGATTCCAAGCTCACCTACTGTGACTGGCACTATTGTTTTCAGTTTCCACACTTATTCTATTTCGATTTCCAAGTCATTATACTTCGATAGTTTTTTTAAAATTCTTTGGTTGCTATGTTACAGTCCGCTGGGCAAGCCATATCAATTAGTAGGCAAGTTTTTTCTTTTCGGTTTTTGACAATTACGTCCGGCCTATTTGCTTCAATCTTCCTGTCTGTAGAGATGGCGCAATCCAGTAGAATTGTGATGTCTTCTATTTCTATAACCGGTGCTGGCTGATGTTCATACCAGTGTTTATTAACATCTTTTCCAATGTGTTTACACGTTGGCCAGTGTAAATATTGACCTACATTATAGTGACAATTTTTATATTCATTTGGCGCAAGTACAAATCATCCTGAGATTAGACGGTCTACGATTTCCTTATATTTGTCACAGAACCAGTATTTTGCATCCACACTATTATGTATGGTATTTGGCTGAAGGTTTCTAGTGAGACGACTCTGACACTGCAAGAATTAAGTCTTCCGTTTAAGCCTTTAATCCAGATCACCCTAACAATGGTTGAGTGTTAATCAACATCGGCTTCATTTGCACGTTCTGGATTTGTTGCGATGCAGAGGTTTGTCTTGCTAGGGTTCTGTCATCTATTCAAGAGCTTTATCCTTGGCTTTCTTTTTCATAATTTTTGCGGCATCGTTTAGTTCTTGGGTTCTGTTTTGGTTTTCTACAGAATCTACTAAATGTAAATTTCGTTTGTATTTACAACCTTCTTTCATGATTGAATATTTTTCTTTCTGTTTTCGTGTTGTTTGACTAATTGTATCATCCAGTACTTTGTTGTTACAATGTATCTTAGTAAACCAATAGTTGTTGTACGACAATTCTAGCTGAATAAGATCTTTTCCACCTTCTTGACGAGATATGTATAGATTATCTAAATCAGCATTTAGATGCTTAGAAAGAAGCTTTCATGTCATAGAATCAATTCGCTATCATTTAGAGTCCAGTTCAAGATGTTGAAACTATATTAAACCAATGAGATGGCAAGGCTATTAATGGGCATAATTATGTTCTTAGAATTCATTTCAGTTCTTAGTATCAATCGCACCTTTTTATTTTACTCTTTTCACACTACTTCTTTCTTTTTTATCGTGAATTCCTTCACTTCCTTTTATACCGAGATATTTACACATTTCTTCTGTCTCTAAATCTGTCATTGTTATCACAGGGTCTAAGCTAATAGAGGTGATTTCTTGTGGTGATCCTCGTTAAATTGCGACTTTAGAACATTAATCCAAACCGAATTCCATTTCATCAATAAAACATTTTACTGTTTTCAGAAGACCTTCCGACTGTCATTCATTGCATACAACTTTAAGTCATCCACGTAAAATAGATGGCTTATCTTTTTAAAATATATCTTATAGACATATCCTGTCAGGTTCCCTGGTTAATGATATTAGTAAGGGAGACAAGGAGTCACCTTAAAATATTCCTCTGTTAATTCTCATTTATAGATCCCATGTATATCATTGAGTTGCAGTGTTGTATTTCATATCGACATACTTTTGGGGGTGAAATCGATGATGGAGGGTGATACCTTGTACTTATTTAAAGATTTTAAAATCCAAAAATGGGGGACACTATCGAATGCCTTCCGATAATCTATCCAGACAGTACCGAGATTATTTTTTGTATTAAAGCAGTTTTCCAAGATCATCCGATTAATAAATAATTGATCTTTCCATCGGTAAGAGCCACGTTTGCACCCATTTTGTTCAAGTAGCAGTATGTCAATTTTTTAAAAAAAAAGGAATATATGTTTTGTCAGAATAGATGTCAACAGTTTGTAAATAGTGGGAAGACATGCAATTAGTCTGTAGTTTTTTGACACATTTGAGTCATTATTTTTGGGTAGAAGGAAGGTAATTATTTTTGGTTTCTCATACTGCAATTTTAGTAGAATCATTGACCATTTCATTATGTTCTTTGGTTAGTTTTTTTGTGTTCTGTATTTAGATAATAGATCTAAAAGTTAGGAATTTTATCTATTCCGGGAGATTTCCACTTGTCGGCTTTTTTCATTACACATTCAACATCCTCTTCTGTGATTCCGGCCCAGGTTTGTTCTGGTTTATTCTTCGTCCTATTCTACCTCTTGTATAATCCAATCTACTTCTTTGTTATGTTCTTTGGGGCAAGCCTATTTTTTCCCCAGAACTCTATAAACTCTTCCGTTGTTCGAGGTGGGGAGTGTCACTTCAATTTTTGGTTTGCCTATTTCTTTGTAAAATTTCTTCGTATTGTTTCGAAATATCTTTTTCTGTCTGTAGAATCTCGATCTTTTTTTCATAGTACCTGATTCTTTGAGTCTTCGGTTCTATTATTTGCTGTATTTTTATCTTTAGCCGATAGGACTTTCATTCCTATTTCTTTATTATTTTCTTTTAATTTTTCTTCTTTATCTCGTCCTTACATTTGTTCCTCTTGCAAATTCATCGAGTACTGATAATTCACTTCCAAGTTCTTTAACTTATTTAACTATTTTTTCTTTTCCAAGATGAAACTGCTTTTTTTTACTTTGATGTTTAATTCTTTAGTTGCTACTATAGCGTTTGCATATATTGCTTTGATGAGACTTAGATTCGGGTCTACTTCATCCAGAATTAATTTGAATGTTGCATTGTAGAGTTTAATAGTTTTCAGGTTCCGCTTTGTTGGTTGTAATTTTGGGAGTTGTTCCCGTTCCTCCATTTCAATATTTTGTGTCTGATTGATATGCCTCTTGATTTCTTCTTTGGCTTTTTGTATACCATTCCTGTTTTCCGTAAAATAATGGGGTTCAATGAGTTTTTGACTTGTTTTATTGCAGGCTTATGAGCGACTAAGACCACGCCTTTCCTACTCTTCTAAACTATTATTAATGATATTATTGTTTGATTTCCTTTGATTTCTGATGTATCCTAATTTCTTTCTGGGTGCCAACCAGAGAACTATGCTCAGAAATGGCATGATGCCATTTTCCACTGAGCAGTTTTGCAAAAAAAAAGTCGCTAAAATTTTACATAGCTAACTCGCTTCATAATGTCTGGGCTGTACTTGTGAGTACACTTTTTTGTATTTCTTTTAGGCATGGGCTACCAGAAATTACTTCATTGAGTCTATTCCAATATATCCGAGGGCTCCAGCTACAACTGGAATTGTTACTGTACTCATGCGCCACATTTGTGAGATTTTGTTTTTCAAGGTCCTTGTATTTTTTTAAAAAATTTCCATTCTTCTATTATTAAAAATTCTTTGCTCAATAACAAAGAATCTGACGATAAAATCTTTCGTTATGAACCCTATTACGTAATAAACATTTTCAGGGGTTTGCTTCTTTGTTCTTATGCTGAATGCTTCTAGTAAATTTGAATATAAAGTATTTGACAAAACTATCTGATGTATGAAGAGGCGAGATTCGGACAAAAAAAAGTTAAAACTGATATTAAAGTGGAGAGAGAAACGTTTTTGCTTATATTATGGACTTTTAAACTACCATACCACACTTCCAAGGGTAAAAAAATGAAAAACCTTAGTTCCTTACTATTAAGTATTGTACTAAAAATAAATTTAAAATTATTCCTATCTCTCACTTCCCTCTCTAATTTCAACTATGTCTCTCACTATCTCTCCCCACTCACTATATCACCTTACATCAACTTAATACTACCCCTCAAAACTGTTTAAAAAGTATATGTAAATTTAAATCCATTTTTTCACTCTTGGAAGTGTGGTCTGATGATCCAAGGAAAAAGAAATTCCCTAGGGAAACAAATTATAATCAATGGAACCATAACGTTGTCTGTTTTCATTAAATTAATCTCTCTTCTGATTTAACATTGAGCTCTCTGGATTTCATCCTCCTTGGGATTATCCATACGGATTACCAAGATTTTCATTACTTAATTTTATATATATATATATATATATATATATATATATATATATATATATATGTATGTATGTATATATATACATTTCAGATTATTAATACTATATAGTAATATAAAAAATATTTAAAAATATAGTTCAATTGCTAAAGTTTAAAGATAAAATTCAGCTGACACCATAATTATGGACCGCAGTATATATATATATATATATATATATATATATATATATATATATATATATATATATATGTTGTGTAGGATCCACCTAATCTGCATAGGTGACTATCAACTACATAAATAGTGGTTGGTACCGGAAGACGAGAGGAAGAAAGGAATCACGAGATCCAACTAGAGACTCTGATCGACTGCGACTAGTCAACACATTCTCCAGGAACGTCTTCCCAGAAATATACAGAAATACTATATGTACTTTCTTGTTATAATACATTCTTGTTCTAAGTACATTTTGTGTTGCATTATTATTCCATGCAATTAGGCGAGATTCAACATTGAGTCAAGACTCAACAATATATATATATATATATAGTAGCAATGGATATTTTTATTAATCCGAACTACCATCATTGCATTCTTATTCCATTGGTGAAATCAAATTTACACTCGAACAACCGAATTGCAAGAGGATTCAATACAATATTAATTTATTCAAGTTTAGGGTTAACCTATACCCCCCATATGTCCCCATAATATGTGCCTCTTACTCAGTAACTCTGTGTTTCGATTGGCTCTTCTCAGGGTGATAAATTATTGTTGAAAGTTTTTCATTCTGATATTGTGTTTATATAGGTAGAACTTTTTCTTTTAAAACTTATATTGGTTTGCTGCAAGACGGACAAAAGTTGTTTGTTTAGGTTTTTTTAATAGGATTTGTGTTGGCCTATTTCTGTGTCTGGGTGGAGATACGTAGGAACAAACATATTCAAGAAAAAAGATAAGACGTCACTCTCTGATACGTGAAGGTGCGATAAAAGAAAAAGTCAAACATTTAATCTAGCGTGAAATAAAGAGAGGATACTTAAAAAAAAGAATAGCAAAGGATAACGAAACGCCGTACCCTATCGGACTTAATGAAAAAATCACTGTACCCTATCAAACTGAATGAAAAATTCACCGTACCCTATCAAAATGAATAAAGAAATCGCCGTACCTATCAAACTGAATGAAAATGTCACCGTACCCTACCAAACTGAATAAAGAAATCGCCGCACTCAAGCAAACTGAATGAAAAATCACCGTACCCTATCAAACTGAATAAATACGTCACCGTACCCTATCAAACTGAATGAAAACGTCACCGTACCCTATCAAACTGAATAAAGAAATCACCGTACCCTATCAAACTGAATGAAAAAGTCACCGTACCCTATCAAACTGAATGAGAAATTCACCGTACCCTATCCAACTGAATAAAGAAATCACCGTACCTATCAAACTGAATGAAAACGTCACCGTAACCTATCAAACTGAATAAAGAAATAACCGTACCCTATCAAACTGAATGACAAAGTCACCGTACCCTATCAAACTGCATAAAGACATCGCTGTACACTATCAAACTGAATGAAAAAGTCACCGTACCATATCAAACTGAATGAAAAAGTCTCCGTACCCTATCAAACTGAATAAAGAAATAACCATACCCTATCAAACAGAACAAAAAAGTCACCGTACACTAGCAAACTGAATGAAAAAGTCACCGTATCCTATCAAACTGAATAAAGAAATCACCGTACCCTATCAAACTGAATGAAAAAGTCACCGTACCCTATCAAACTGAATAAAGAAATCGCCGTACCATATCAAACTGAATGAAAAAGTCACAGTACCCTATCAAAGGGAATAAAGACGTCACCGTACCCTATCAAACTGAATGAAAAATCACCGTACCCTATCAAACTGAATAAAGAAATCTCCGTACCCTATCAAATTGAACGAAAATGTCACCCTACCCTATCAAACTGAATGAGAAATTCACCGTACCCTATCCAACTGAATAATGAAATCGCCGTACTCATCAAACTGAATAAAAATGTCACCGTACCCTATCAAACTGAATAAAGAAATCGCCGTAACATATCAAACTGAAGGAAAAATCACCGTACCCTATCAAACTGAATAAATACGTCACCGTACCCTATCAAACTGAATGAAAACGTCACCGTACCCTATCAAACTGAATAAAGAAATCACCGTACCCTATCAAACTGAATGAAAAAGTCACTGTACCCTATCAAACTGAATAAAGAAATCACCGTACCTTATCAAACTGAATGAGAAATTCACCGTACCCTATCAAACTGAATAAAGAAATCGCCGTACCCTATCAAACAGAATGAAAAAGTCACCGTACCCTATCAAACTGAATGAGAAATTCACCGTACCCTATTCAACTGAATAAAGAAATCGCCGTACCCTATCAAACTGAATGAAAAAGTCACCGTACCCTATCAAACTGAATAAAGAAATCACCGTCCCCTATCAAACTGAATGAAAACGTCACCGTAACCTATCAAACTGAATAAAGAAATCACCGTACCCTATCAAACTGAATGACAAAGTCACCGTATCCTATCAAACTGAATGAAAAAGTCACCGTACCCTATCAAACTGAATGAGAAATTTCCCCGTACCCTATCAAACTGAATAAAGAAATCGACGTACCCTATCAAACTGAATGAAAATGTCACCGTACCCTATAGAACTGAATAAAGAAATCACCGTACCCTATCAAACAGAATGAAAAAGTCACATTACCCTATCAAAGTGAATAAAGACGTCACCGTACCCTATCAAACTGAATGAAAAATCACCGTACCCTATCAAACTGAATAAAGAAATCGCCGTACTCTATCACATTGAATGAAAAAGTGAACGTACCCTAACAAGTTGAATAAAGAAATCGCCGTACCCTATCAATCTGAATGAAAAAGTCACCGTTCCCTATCAAACTGAATAAAGAAATGCCGTACGCTATCAAACTGAATGAAAAAGTCACCGTACCCTATCAAACTGAATGAAAAAGTCACCGTACCCTATCAAACTGAATAGAAAGTCACCGTACCCTATCAAACTGAATAAATAAATCACCGTAGCCTATCAACTGAAAGAAAATGTCACCGTACCCTATAAACCTGAATAAAGAAATTACCGTACCCTATCAAATTGAATGAAAAAGTCACCGTACCCTATCAAACTGAATAAAGACATCGCTGTACACTATCAAACTGAATGAAAAAGTCACCGTACCATAACAAACTGAATGAAAAAGTCTCGGTACCCTATCAAACTGAATAAAGAAATAACCGTACCCTATCAAACAGAACAAAAAAGTCACCGTACACTAGCGAACTGAATGAAAAAGTCACCGTATCCTATCAAACTGAATAAAGAAATCACCGTACCCTATCAAACTGAATGAAAAAGTCACCGTACCCTATCAAACTGAATAAAGAAATCGCCTTACCCTATCAAACTGAAAGAAAAAGTCACAGTACCCTATCAAAGTGAATAAAGACGTCACAGTACCCTATCAAACTGAATGAAAAATTCACCGTACCCTATAAAACTGAATAAAGAAATCGCCGTACTTATCAAACTGAATGAAAATGTCACCGTACCCTATCAAACTGAATAAAGAAATCGCCGTAACATATCAAACTGAGTGAAAAATAACCTTACCCTACCAAACTGAATAAATACGTCACCGTACCCTATCAAACTGAATGAAAACGTCACCGTAACCTGTCAAAGTGAATAAAGAAATCACCGTAACCTATCAAACTGAATGAAAATGTCACTGTACCCTATCAAACTGAATAAAGAAATCACCGTACCTTATCAAACTGAATGAGAAATTCTCCGTACCCTATCAAACTGAATAAAGAAATCGCCGTACCCTATCAAACTGAATGAAAAAGTCACAGTACCCTATCAACATGAATGAGAAATTCACCGTACCCTATCCAACTGAATAAAGAAATCGCCGTACCCTATCAAACTGAATAAAAAAGTCACCGTATCCTATCAAACTGAATAAAGAAATCACCGTACCCTATCAAACTGAATGAAAAAGTCACAGTACCCTATCAAAGTGAATAAAGACGTCACCGTACCCTATCAAACTGAATGAAAAATCCCCGTACCCTATCAAACTGAATAAAGAAATCGCCGTACTCTATCACACTGAATGAAAAAGTCACCCTACCCTATCAAACTGAATGAAAAAGTCACCGTACCCTATCAAACTGAATGAAAAAGTCACCGTACCCTATCAAACTGAATAAAGAAATCGACGTACCCTATCAAACTGAATGAAAATGTCACCGTACCCTATCAAACTGAATAAAGAAATCGATGTACCCTATCAAACTGAATGAAAATGTCACCGTACCCTATCAAACTGAATAAAGAAATCACCGTACCCTATCAAACAGAATGAAAAAGTCACATTACGCTATCAAATTGAATAAAGAAATCGCCGCACCCTATCAATCTGAATGAAAAAGTCACCGTTCCCTACCAAACTGAATAAAGAAATGCCGTACCCTATCAAACTGAATGAAAAAGTCACCGTACCCTATCGAAATGAATGAAAAAGTCACCGTACGTTATCAAACTGAATAAAGAAATCACCGTACCCTATCAAACTGAATGAAAAAGTCACCGTACCATATGAAACTGAATAAAGACCTCGCCGTACACTATAAAACTGAATGAAAAAGTCACCGCACCCTATCAACCTGATTAAAGAAATCGCCGCACCCTATCAATCTGAATGAAAAAGTCACCGTTCCCTATCAAACTGAATATAGAAATAACCGTACCCTATCAAACAGAACGAAAAAGTCACCGTACACTAGCAAACTGAATGAAAAAGTCACCGTATCCTATAAAACTGAATAAATAAATCACAGTACCCTATCAAACTGAATGAAAATATCACCGTACCCTATCAAACTGAATAAAGAAATCGCCGTACCCTATCAAACTAAATGAAAAAGTCACAGTACCCTATCAAAGTGAATAAAGAAATCTCCGTACCCTATCAAACTGAATGAAAAAGTCACCGTACCCTATCAACCTGAATGAAAAAGTCACCGTATCCTATAAAACTGAATAAAGAAATCACCGTACCCTATCAAACTGAATAAAGAAATCGCCGTACCCTATCAAACTGAATGAAAAATCACCGTACCATATCAAACTGAATGAAAAAGTCACCCTACCCTATCAAACTGAATGAAAAAGTAACCGTACCCTATCAAACTGAATGAAAAAGTCACCGTACATTATCAAACTGAATAAAGACGTCACCGTACCCTATCAAACTGAATAAAGAAATCACCGTACCTTATCAAACTGAATGAGAAATTCTCCGTACACTATCAAACTGAATAAAGAAATCGCGGTACCCTATCAAACTGAATGAAAAAGTAACCGTACCCTATCAACCTGAATGAGAAATTCACCGTACCCTATACAACTGAATAAAGAAATCGCCGTACCCTATCAAACTGAATGAGAAAGTCACAGTACCCTATCAAAGTGAATAAAGACGTCACCATACCCTATCAAACTGAATGAAAAATCCCCGTACCCTATCAAACTGAATAATGAAATCGCCGTACTCTATCACACTGTATGAAAAAGTGACCGTACCCTATCAAATTGAATAAAGAAATCGCCGTACCCTATCAATCTGAATGAAAAAGTCACCGTTCCCTATCAAACTGAATAAAGAAATGCCGTACCCTATCAAACTGAATGAAAAAGTCACCGTACCCTATCAAACTGAAGGAAAAACTCACCGTACCCTATCAAGCTGTATAAAGAACTCGCCGTACCCTATCAAACTGAATGAAAAAGTCACCGTACCCTATCAAACTGAATAAAGAAATCACCGTACCCTATCAAACTGAATGAAAACGTCACCGTAACCTATCAAACTGAATAAAGAAATCACCGTACCCTATCAAACTGAATGACAAAGTCACCATATCCTATCAAACTGAATGAAAAAGTCACCGTACCCTATCAAACTGAATGAGAAATTTCCCCGTACCCTATCAAACTGAATAAAGAAATCGACGTACCCTATCAAACAGAATGAAAAAGTCACATTACCCTATCAAAGTGAATAAAGACGTCACCGTACCCTATCAAACTGAATGAAAAATCACCGTACCCTATCAAACTGAATAAAGAAATCGCCGTACTCTATCACATTGAATGAAAAAGTGAACGTACCCTAACAAGTTGAATAAAGAAATCGCCGTACCCTATCAATCTGAATTAAAAAGTCACCGTTCCCTATCAAACTGAATAAAGAAATGCCGTACCCTATCAAACTGAATGAAAAAGTCACCGTACCCTATCAAACTGAATGAAAAAGTCACCGTACCATATCAAACTGAATAAAAAAGTCACCGTACCCTATCAAACTGAATAAATAAATCACCGTAGCCTATCAACTGAAAGAAAATGTCACCGTACCCTATAAACCTGAATAAAGAAATTACCGTACCCTATCAAATTGAATGAAAATGTCACCGTACCCTATCAAACTGAATAAAGACATCGCTGTACACTATCAAACTGAATGAAAAAGTCACCGTACCATATCAAACTGAATGAAAAAGTCTCGGTACCCTATCAAACTGAATGAAAAATAACCTTACCCTACCAAACTGAATAAATACGTCACCGTACCCTATCAAACTGAATGAAAACGTCACCGTAACCTATCAAACTGAATAAAGAAATCACCGTACCCTATCAAACTGAATGAAAAAGTCACTGTACCCTATCAAACTGAATAAAGAAATCACCGTACCTTATCAAACTGAATGAGAAATTCTCCGTACCCTATCAAACTGAATAAAGAAATCGCCGTACCCTATCAAACTGAATGAAAAAGTCACCGTACCCTATCAACCTGAATGAGAAATTCACCGTACCCTATCCAACTGAATAAAGAAATCGCCGTACCCTATCAAACTGAATAAAGAAATCGATGTACCCTATCAAACTGAATGAAAATGTCACCGTATCCTATCAAACTGAATAAAGAATTCACCGTACCCTATCAAACTGAATGAAAAAGTCACAGTACCCTATCAAAGTGAATAAAGACGTCACCGTACCCTATCAAACTGAATGAAAAATCACCGTACCCTATCAAACTGAATAAAGAAATCGCCGTACTCTATCACACTGAAAGAAAAAGTCACCCAACCCTATCAAACTGAATGAAAAAGTCACCGTACCCTATCAAACTGAATGATAATTCTCCCAGTACTTTATCAAACTGAATAAAGAAATCGACGTACCCTATCAAACTGAATGAAAATGTCACCGTACCCTATAAAACTGAATAAAGAAATCACCGTACCCTATCAAACTGAATGAAAAAGTCACTGTACCCTACCAAACTGAATAAAGAAATCACCGTACCTTATCAAACTGAATGAGAAATTCTCCGTACCCTATCAAACTGAATAAAGAAATCGCCGTACCATATCAAACTGAATGAAAAAGTCACAGTACCCTATCAACCTGAATGAGAAATTCACCGTACCCTATCCAACTGAATAAAGAAATCGCCGTACCCTATCAAACTGAATGAAAAAGTCACCGTATCCTATCAAACTGAATAAAGAAATCACCGTACCCTATCAAACTGAATGAAAAAGTCACAGTACCCTATCAAAGTGAATAAAGACGTCACCGTACCCTATCAAACTGAATGAAAAATCACCGTACCCTATCAAACTGAATAAAGAAATCGCCGTACTCTATCACACTGAAAGAAAAAGTCACCCAACCCTATCAAACTGAATGAAAAAGTCACCGTACCCTATCAAACTGAATGATAATTCTCCCAGTACTTTATCAAACTGAATAAAGAAATCGACGTACCCTATCAAACTGAATGAAAATGTCACCGTACCCTATCAAACTGAATAAAGAAATCGATGTACCCTATCAAACTGAATGAAAATGTCACCGTACCCTATCAAACTGAATAAAGAAATCACCGTAACCTATCAAACAGAATGAAAAAGTCACATTACGCTATCAAAGTGAATAAAGAAATCGCCGCACCCTATCAATCTGAATGAAAAAGTCACCGTTACCTACCAAACTGAATAAAGAAATGCCGTGCCCTATCAAACTGAATGAAAAAGTCACCGTACCCTATCGAAATGAATGAAAAAGTCACCGTACGTTATCAAACTGAATAAAGAAATCACCGTACCCTATCAAACTGAATGAAAAAGTCACCGTACACTATCAAACTGAATAAAGACATCGCCGTACACTATCAAACTGAATGAAAAAGTCACCGTACCCTATCAACCTGATTAAAGAAATCGCCGCACCCTATCAATCTGAATGAAAAAGTCACTGTTCCCTATCAAACTGAATATAGAAATAACCGTACCCTATCAAACAGAAAGAAAAAGTCACCGTACACTAGCAAACTGAATGAAAAAGTCACCGTATCCTATCAAACTGAATAAAGAAATCACCGTACCCTATCAAACTGAATAAAGAAATCGCCGTACCCTATCAAACTGAATGAAAAATCACCGTACCATATCAAACTGAATGAAAAAGTCACCCTACCCTATCAAACTGAATGAAAAATAACCATACCCTATCAAACTGAATGAAAAAGTCACCGTACCTTATCAAACTGAATAAAGACGTCACAGTACCCTATCAACCTGAATAAAGAAATCACCGTACCTTATCAAACTGAATGAGAAATTCTCCGTACACTATCAAACTGAATAAAGAAATCGCCGTACCCTATCAAACTGAATGAAAAAGTCACCGTACCCTATCAACCTGAATGAGATATTCACCGTACCCTATCCAACTGAATAAAGAAATCGCCGTACCCTATCAAACTGAATGAGAAAGTCACAGTACCCTATCAAAGTGAATAAAGACGTCACCATACCCTATCAAACTGAATGAAAAATCCCCGTACCCTATCAAACTGAATAAAGAAATCGCCGTACTCTATCACACTGAATGAAAAAGTGACCGTACCCTATCAAATTGAATAAAGAAATCGGCGTACCCTATCAATCTGAATGAAAATTCACCGTTCCCTATCAAACTGAATAAAGAAATGCCGTACCCTATCAAACTGAATGAAAAAGTCACCGTACCCTATCAAACTGAATGAAAAACTCACCGTACACTATCAAACTGAAAAAAGAAATCACCGTACCCTAACAAACTGAATGAAAAAGTCACCGTACTCTATCAAACTGAATAAGACATCGCCGTACACTATCAAACTGAATGAAAAAGTCACCGTACCCTATCAAACTGAATGAAAAAGTCACCGTACCTTATCAAAGTGAATAAAGACGTCACCGTACCCTATCAAACTGAATGAAAAATCACCGTATCCTATCAAACTGAATGAAAAAGTCACCGTACCCTATCACCCTGATTAAAGAAATCGCCGTACCCTATCGAACTTAATAATAAAGTCATTGTACCATATCAAACTGAATTGAAAATTTCACCGTACCCTATCAAACTGAATAAAGAAATCGCCGTACCCTATCAAACTGAATGAAAAATCACCGTACCCTATCAAACTGAATAAATAAGTCTCCGTACCCTATCAAACTGAATGAAAATTACACCGTACCCTATCAAACTGAATAAAGAAAGCGCCGTACCCTAACAAACTGAATGAAAAATCACCGTACCCTATCAAACTGAATAAATACCTCACCGTACCCTATCAAACTGAATGAAAACCTCACCGTACCCTATCAAACTGAATAAAGAAATCACCGTACCCTATCAAACTGAATGAAAAAGTCACCGTACCTTACAAACTGAATAAAGACGTCACCGTACCCTATCAAACAGAATGAAAATATCACCGTACCATATCAAACTGAAAGAAATAGTCACCGTATCCTATCAAACTGAATGAAAAAATCACCGTACCCTATCAATCTGAATGAAAAAGTCACCGTTCCCTATCAAACTGAATAAAGAAATGCCGTACCCTATCAAACTGAATGAAAAAGTCACCGTACCCTATCAAACTGAATGAAAAATCACCGTACCCTAACAAACTGAATGAAAAAAGTCCCCGTACCATATCGAACTGAATAAAGAAATCACCGTACCCTATCAAACTGAATGAAAAATCACAGTACCATATCAAACTGAATAAATACGTCTCCGTACCCTATCAAACTGAATGAAAACGTCACCGTACCCTATCAAACTGAATAAAGAAATCGCCGTACCCTATCAAACTGAATGAAAAATCACCGTACCCTATCAAACTGAATAAATACGTCACCGTACCCTATCAAACTGAATGAAGACCTCACCGTACCCTATCAAACTGAATAAAGAAATCACCGTACCCTATCAAACTGAATGAAAAAGTCACCGTACCTTATCAAACTAAATAAAGACGTCACCGTACCCTATCAAACAGAATGAAAATATCACCGTAGCACATCAAACTGAAAGAAATAGTCACCGTACCCTATCAAACTGAATGAAAAAGTCACCGTACCCTATCAAACTGAATAAATACGTCACCGTACCCTATCAAACTGAATGAAAACGTCACCGTACCTTATCAAACTGAATAAAGAAATCACCCTACCCTATCAAACTGAATGAAAAAGTCACCGTACCCTATCAAACTGAATGAAAAAGTCACCGTACACTATCAAAGTGAATAAAGAAATCTCCGTACCCTATCAATCTGAATGAAAACGTCACAGTACCCTATCAAACTGAATAAAGAAATCACCGTACCCTATCAAACTGAATGAAAAATTCACCGTACCCTATCAAACTGAATGAAAAAGAGACCGTACCCTATCAACGTGAATGAGAATTCACCGTACCCCATCCAACTGAATAAAGAATCACGGTACCCTATCAAACAGAATGAAAAAGTCACAGTACCCTATCAAAGTGAATAAAGACGTCACCGTACCCTATCAAACTGAATGAAAAATCACCGTACCCTATCAAATTGAATAAAGAAATCCCCGTACTCTATCCCACTGAATGAAAATTGACCGTACCCTATCAAATTGAATAAAGAAATCGCCGTACCCTATCAATCTGAATGAAAAAGTCACCGTTCCCTATCAAACTGAATAAAGAAATGCCGTACCCTATCAAACTGAATGAAAAAGTCACCGTACCCTATCAAACTGAATTAAAAATCACCGTACCCTAACAAACTGAATGAAAAAGTCCCCGTACCCTATCGAACTGAATAAAGAAATCACCGTACCCTATCAAACTGAATGAAAAATCACAGTACCATTTCAAACTGAATAAATACGTCTCCGTACCCTATCAAACTGAATGAAAAAGTCACCGTACCCTATCAAACTGAATGAAAAATCACCGTACCCTATCAAACTGAATAAATACATCAGCGTACCCTATCAAACTGAATGAAAAATTCACCGTACCCTATCAAACTGAATGAGAAATTCACCGTACCCTATCAAACTGAATAAAGAAATCGACCTACCCTATCAAACTGAATGAAAAAGTCACCGTACCCTATCAAAATGAATAAAGACGTCACCGTACCCTATCAAACTGAATGAAAAATCACCGTACCCTATCAAACTAAATAAAGAAATCGCCGTACTCTATCACACTGAATGAAAAAGTGACCGTACCCTATCAAATTGAATAAAGAAATCGCCGTACCCTATCAATCTGAATGAAAAAGTCACCATTCCCTATTAAACTGAATAAAGAAATGCCGTACCCTATCAAAATGAATGAAAAAGTCACCGTACCCTATCAAACTGAATGAAAAATTCACTGTACCCTATCAAACTGAATGAAAATGTCACCGTACCCTATCAACGTGAATGAGAATTCACCGTACCCTATCCAACTGAATAAAGAAATCACGGTACCCTATCAAACAGAATGAAAAAGTCACAGTACCCTATCAAAGTGAATAAAGACGTCACCGTACCCTATCAAACTGAATGAAAAATCACCGTACCCTATCAAACTGAATAAAGAAATCCCCGTACTCTATCCCACTGAATGAAAATTGACCGTACCCTATCAAATTGAATAAAGAAATCGCCGTACCCTATCAATCTGAATGAAAAAGTCACCATTCCCTATTAAACTGAATAAAGAAATGCCGTACCCTATCAAAATGAATGAAAAAGTCACCGTACCCTATCAAACTGAATGAAAAATTCACTGTACCCTATCAAACTGAATGAAAATGTCACCGTACCCTATCAACGTGAATGAGAATTCACCGTACCCTATCCAACTGAATAAAGAAATCACGGTACCCTATCAAACAGAATGAAAAAGTCACAGTACCCTATCAAAGTGAATAAAGACGTCACCGTACCCTATCAAACTGAATGAAAAATCACCGTACCCTATCAAACTGAATAAAGAAATCCCCGTACTCTATCCCACTGAATGAAAATTGACCGTACCCTATCAAATTGAATAAAGAAATCGCCGTACCCTATCAATCTGAATGAAAAAGTCACCGTTCCCTATCAAACTGAATAAAGAAATGCCGTACCCTATCAAACTGAATGAAAAAGTCACCGTACCCTATCAAACTGAATGAATAATCACCGTACCCTAACAAACTGAATGAAAAAGTCCCCGTACCCTATCGAACTGAATAAAGAAATCACCGTACCCTATCAAACTGAATGAAAAATCACAGTACCATATCAAACTGAATAAATACGTCTCCGTACCCTATCAAACTGAATGAAAAAGTCACCGTACCCTATCAAACTGAATGAAAAATCACCGTACCCTATCAAACTGAATAAATACATCAGCGTACCCTATCAAACTGAATGAAAAATTCACCGTACCCTATCAAACTGAATGAGAAATTCACCGTACCCTATCAAACTGAATAAAGAAATCGACCTACCCTATCAAACTGAATGAAAAATCACAGTACCATATCAAACTGAATAAATACGTCTCCGTACCCTATCAAACTGAATGAAAAAGTCACCGTACCCTATCAAACTGAATGAAAAATCACCGTACCCTATCAAACTGAATAAATACATCAGCGTACCCTATCAAACTGAATGAAAAATTCACCGTACCCTATCAAACTGAATGAGAAATTCACCGTACCCTATCAAACTGAATAAAGAAATCGACCTACCCTATCAAACTGAATGAAAAAGTCACCGTACCCTATTAAAATGAATAAAGACGTCACCGTACCCTATCAAACTGAATGAAAAATCACCGTACCCTATCAGACTGAATAAAGAAATCGCCGTACTCTATCACACTGAATGAAAAAGTGACCGTACCCTATCAAATTGAATAAAGAAATCGCCGTACCCTATCAATCTGAATGAAAAAGTCACCATTCCCTATTAAACTGAATAAAGAAATGCCGTACCCTATCAAAATGAATGAAAAAGTCACCGTACCCTATCAAACTGAATGAAAAATTCAGTGTACCCTATCAAACTGAATGAAAATGTCACCGTACCCTATCAACGTGAATGAGAATTCACCGTACCCTATCCAACTGAATAAAGAAATCACGGTACCCTATCAAACAGAATGAAAAAGTCACAGTACCCTATCAAAGTGAATAAAGACGTCACCGTACCCTATCAAACTGAATGAAAAATCACCGTACCCTATCAAACTGAATAAAGAAATACCCGTACTCTATCCCACTGAATGAAAATTGACCGTACCCTATCAAATTGAATAAAGAAATCGCCGTACCCTATCAATCTGAATGAAAAAGTCACCGTTCCCTATCAAACTGAATAAAGAAATGCCGTACCCTATCAAACTGAATGAAAAAGTCACCGTACCCTATCGAACTGAATAAAGAAATCACCGTACCCTATCAAACTGAATGAAAAATCACAGTACCATATCAAACTGAATGAATACGTCTCCGTACCCTATCAAACTGAATGAAAAAGTCACCGTACCCTATCAAACTGAATAAAGAAATCGCCGTACCCTATCAAACTGAAAGAAAAATCACCGTACCCTATCAAACTGACTAAATACGTCACCGTACCCTATCAAACTGAATGAAAAATTCACCGTACCCTATCAAACTGAATGAGAAATTCACTGTACCCTATCAAACTGAATAAAGAAATCGACGTACCCTATCAAACTGAATAAAGACGTCACCGTACCCTATCAAACTGAATGAAAATCACCGTACCCTATCAACCTGATTAAAGAAATCGCCGTACCCTATCGAACTTAATGATAAAATCACTGTACCATATCAAACTGAATGAAAACTCACCGTATCCTATCAAACTAAATAAATAAGTCTCCGTACCCTATCAAACTTAATGAAAAAGTCACCGTACCATATCAAACTGAATCAAAACGTCTCCGTACCCTATCAAACTGAATGAAAACTCAACGTACCCTATCAAACTGAATAAAGAAATCGCCGTACCCTATCAAACTGAATGAAAAATCATCGCACCCTATAAAAATGAATAAATACGTCACCGTACCCTATCAAACTGAATGAAAAAGTCACCCTACACTATCAAACTGAATGAAAAAGTAACCGTACCCTATCAAACTGAATGAAAAAGTCACCGTACCTTATCAAACTGAATAAAGACGTCACCGTACCCTATCAAACAGAATGAAAATGTCACCATACCATATCAAACTGAATGAAATAGTCACCGTACCCTATCAAACTGAATAAAAAAATCACCGTACCCTATCAAGCTGAATGAAAAATCACCGTATCGTATCAAACTGAATGAAAAAGTCACCGTACCCTATCAACCTGATTAAAGAATTCGCCGTACCCTATCGAACTTAATAATAAAATCACTGTACCATATCAAACTGAATTGAAAAATTCACCGTACCCTATCAAACTGAATAAAGAAATCGACGTACCCTATCAAACTGAATGAAAACGTCAGCGTACCCTATCAAACTGAATAAAGAAATCGATGTACCCTATCAAACTGAATGAAAATGTCACCTTACCCTATCAAACTGAATAAAGAAATCACGGTACCCTATCAAACAGAATGAAAATGTCACAGTACCCTATCAAAGTGAATAAAGACGTCACCGTACCCTATCAAACTGAATGAAAAATCACCGTACCCTATCAAACTGAATAAAGAAATCCCCGTACTCTATCCCACTGAATGAAAATTGACCGTACCCTATCAAATTGAATAAAGAAATCGCCGTACCCTATAAATCTGAATGAAAAAGTCACCGTTCCCTATCAAACTGAATAAAGAAATGCCGTACCCTATCAATATGAATGAAAAAGTCACCGTACCCTATCAAACTGAATGAAAAATCACCGTACCCTAACAAACTGAATGAAAAAGTCCCCGTACCCTATCGAACTGAATAAAGAAATCACCGTACCCTATCAAACTGAATGAAAAATCACAGTACCATATCAAACTGAATAAATACGTCTCCGTACCCTATCAACCTGAATGAAAAAGTCACCGTACCCTATCACACTAAATAAAGAAATCGCCGTACCCTATCAAACTGAATGAAAACTCACCGTACCCTATCAAACTGAATAAATACTTCACCGTACCATATCAAACTGAATGAAAACGTCACCGTACCCTATCAAACTGAATAAAGAAATCACCGTACCCTATCAAACTGAATGAAAAAGTCACCGTACCCTATCAAACTGAATGAAAAAGTCACCGTACCCTATCAAACTGAATGAAAAAGTCACCGTACCCTATCAAAATGAATAAAGAAATCGCCGTACCCTATGAAACTGAATGAAAAAGTCACAGTACCCTATCAAAGTGAATAAAGAAATCACCGTACCCTATCAAACTGAATGAAAAATCACAGTACCATATCAAACTGAATAAATACGTCTCCGTACCCTATCAAACTGAATGAAAAAGTCACCGTATCCTATCAAACTGAATAAAGAAATCGCCGTACCCTATCAAACTGAAAGAAAAATCACCGTACCCTATCAACCTGAATAAATACGTCACCGTACCCTATCAAACTGAATGAAAAATTCACCGTACCCTATCAAACTGAATGAGAAATTCACCGTACCCTATCAAACTGAATAAAGAAATCGACGTACCCTATCAAACTGAATGAAAAAGTCACCGTACCCTATCAAAATGAATAAAGACGTCACCGTACCCCATCAAAATGAATGAAAAACTCACCGTACCCTATCAAACTGAATGAAAAAGTCACTGTACCCTATCAAACTGAATGAAAAAGTCACCGTACCCTGTCAATGTGAATGAGAATTCACCGTACCCTATCCAACTGAATAAAGAAATCACGGTACCCTATCAAACAGAATGAAAAAGTCACCGTACCCTATCAAACTGAATAAAGAAATCCCCGTACTCTATCCCACTGAATGAAAATTGACCGTACCCTATCAAATTGAATAAAGAAATCGCCGTACCCTATCAATCTGAATGAAAAAGTCACCGTTCACTATCAAACTGAATAAAGAAATGCCGTACCCTATCAAACTGAAAGAAAAAGTCACCGTACCCTATCAAACTGAATGAAAAATCACCGTACCCTAACAAACAGAATGAAAAAGTCCCCGTACCCTATCGAACTGAATAAAGAAATCACCGTACCCTATCAAACTGAATGAAAAATTCACCGTACCCTATCAAACTGAATGAGAAATTCACCGTACCCTATCAAACTGAATAAAGAAATCGACGTACCCTATCAAACTGAATGAAAAAGTCACCGTACCCTATCAAAATGAATAAAGACGTCACCGTACCCTATCAAAATGAATGAAAAATCATCGTACCCTATCAACCTGATTAAAGAAATCGCCGTACCCTATCGAACTTAATGATAAAATCACTGTACCATATCAAAGTGAATGAAAATGTCACCGTACCCTATCAAACTGAATAAAGAAATCGCCGTACCCTATCAAACTGAATGAAAAATCACCGTACCATATCAAACTGAATCAATACGTCTCCGTACCCTATCAAACTGAAAGAAAACTCACCGTATCCTATCAAACTGAATAAATAATTCTCCGTACCCTATCAAACTGAATGAAAAAGTCACCGTACCATATCAAACTGAATAAAGAAATCGCCGTACCCTATCAAACTGAATGAAAAATCACCGTACCATATCAAACTGAATCAATATGTCTCCATACCCTATCAAACTGAATGAAAACTCAACGTACCCTATCAAACTGAATAAAGAAATCGCCGTACCCTATCAAACTGAATGAAAAATCATCGCACCCTATCAAAATCAATAAATACGTCACCGTACCCTATCAAACTGAATGAAACAGTCACCCTAACCTATCAAACTGAATGAAAAAGTAACCGTACCCTATCAAACTGAATGAAAAAGTCACCGTACCTTATCAAACTGAATAAAGATGTCACCGTACCCTATCAAACAGAATGAAAATGTCACCATACCATATCAAACTGAATGAAATAGTCACCGTACCCTATCAAACTGAATAAAAAAATCACCGTACCCTATCAAACTGAATGAAAAATCACCGTATCCTATCAAACTGAATGAAAAATTCACCGTACCCTATCAAACTGAATAAAGAAATCGCCGTACCCTATCAAACTGAATGAAAAATCACCGTACCATATCAAACTGAATAAATAAGTCTCCGTACCCTATCAAACTGAATGAAAAAGTCACCCTACCCTATCAAACTGAATAAAGAAATCGCCGTACCCTATCAAACTGAATGAAAAAGTCACCGTACCCTATCAAACTGAATAAATACGTCACCGTACCCTATCAAACTGAATGAAAACCTCACCGTACCCTATCAAACTGAATAAAGAAATCACCGTACCCTATTAAACTGAATGAAAAAGTCACCGTACCCTATCAAACTGAATGAAATGTCACCGTACCTTATCCAACTGAATAAAGACGTCACCGTACCCTATCAAACAGAATGAAAATATCACCGTACCTTATCAAACTGAAAGAAATAGTCACCGTACCCTATCAAACTGAATAAGAAATTTCCCAGTACCCTATCAAACTGAATAAAGAAATCGACGTACACTATCAAACTGAATGAAAAATAACCGTACCCTATCAAACTGAATGAAAAAGTCACCGTACCCTATCAAACTGAATAAAGAAATCGCCGTACCATATCAAACTGAATGAAAAATAACCGTACCCTATCAAACTGAATGAAAAAGTCACCGTACCTTATCAAACTGAATAAAGACGTCACCGTACCCTATCAAATAGAATGAAAATGTCACCGTACCCTATCAAACTGAATAAAGAAATCACCGTACCCTATCAAAATGAATGAAATAGTCACAGTATCCTATCAGACTGAATGAAAAAGTCACCGTACCCTATCAAACTGAATAAGAAATTTCCCAGTACCCTATCAAACTGAATAAAGAAATCGACGTACCCTATCAAACTGAATGAAAATGTCAGCGTACCCTATCAAACTGAATAAAGAAATCGATGTACCCTATCAAACTGAATGAAAATGTCACCGTACCCTATCAAACTGAATAAAGAAATCGCCGTACCCTATCAAACTGAATGAAAATGTCACCGTACCCTATCAAACTGAATAAAGAAATCGCCGTACCCTATCAAACTGAATGAAAAATCACCGTACCCTATCAAACTGAATAAATACGTCTCCGTACCCTATCAAACTGAATGAAAACGTCACCGTACCCTATCAAATTGAATAAAGAAATCGCCGCACCCTATCAATCTGAATGAAAAAGTCACCGTACCCTATCAAACTGAATAAATACGTTACCGTACCCTATCAAACTGAATGAAAAATTCACCGTACCTTATCAAACTGAATAAAGACGTCACCGTACACTATCAAACAAAATGAAAATGTCACCGTACCATATCAAACTGAATGAAATAGTCACCGTACCCTATCAAAATGTATAAAAAAAATAACCGTACCCTATTAACCTAAATGAAAAAGTCACCCTACCCTATCAAACTGAATGAAAAAGTCACCCTACCCTATTAACCTAAATGAAAAAGTCACCCTACCCTATCAAACAGAATGAAAATGTCACCGTACCATATCAAACTGAATGAAAAAGTCACCGTACCCTATCAAACTGAATGAGAAATTTCCCAGTAGCCTATCACACTGAATAAAGAAATCGACGTACCCTATCAAACTGAATGAAAATGTCACCGTACCCTATCAAACTGAATAAAGAAATCGATGTACCCTATCAAACAGAATGAAAATGTCACTGTACCCTATCAAAGTGAATAAAGACGTCACCGTACCCTATCAAACTGAATGAAAAATCACCGTACCCTATCAAACTGAATAAAGAATTCGCCGCACCCTATCAATCTGAATGAAAAAGTCACCGTTCCCTATCAAACTGAATATAGAAATAACCGTACCCTATCAAACAGAACGAAAAAGTCACCGTACACTAGCAAACTGAATGAAAAAGTCACCGTATCCTATCAAACTGAATAAAGAAATCACAGTACCCTATCAAACTGAATGAAAATATCACCGTACCCTATCAAACTGAATAAAGAAATCGCCGTACACTATCAAACTAAATGAAAAAGTCACAGTACCCTATCAAAGTGAATAAAGAAATCTCCGTACCCTATCAAATTGAATGAAAAAGTCACAGTAACCTATCAAACTGAATGAAAAAGTCACTGTACCCTATCAAACTGAATAAAGAAATCGCCGTAACATATCAAACTGAATGAAAAATCACCGTACCCTATCAAACTGAATGAAAAAGTCACCGTACCGTATCAACCTGAATGAGAAATTCACCGTACCCTATCCAAATGATTAAAGAAATCGCCGTACCCTGTCAAACTGAATGAAAAATTCACAGTACCCTATCAAAGTGAATAATGACGTCACCGTACCCTATCAAACTGAATGAAAAATCACCGTACCCTATCAAACTGAATAAAGAAATCGCCGTAATCTATCACACTGAATGAAAAAGTCACCGTTCCCTATCAAACTGAATAAAGAAATGCCGTACCCTATCAAACTGAATGAAAAAGTCACCGTACCCTATCAAACTGAATGAAAAACTCACCGTACCCTATCAAACTGAATAAAGAAATCACCGTACCCTAACAAACTGAATGAAAAAGTCACCGTACCCTATCAAACTGAATAAGACATCGCCGTACACAATCAAACTGAATGAAAAAGTCACCGTACCCTATCAAACTGAATGAAAAATTCACCAAACCCTATCAAACTGAATAAAGAAATCGCCGTACCCTATCAAACTGAATGAAAATGTCACCGTACCCTATCAAACTGAATAAAGAAATCGCCGTACCCTATCAAACTGAATGAAAAATCACCGTACCATATCAAACTGAAAGAAATAGTCACCGTACCCTATCAAACTGAATAAAGAAATCACCGTACCCTATCAAACTGAATGAAAAAGTCACCGTATCCTATCAAACTGAATGAAAAAGTCACCGTACCCTATCAAACTGAATAAAGAAATCGCCGTACCCTATCAAACTGAATGAAAAATTCACCAAACCCTATCAAACTGAATAAAGAAATCGCCGTACCCTATCAAACTGAATGAAAATGTCACCGTACCCTATCAAACTGAATAAAGAAATCGCCGTACCCTATCAAACTGAATGAAAAAGTCACCGTACCCTATCAAACTGAATAAAGAAATCGCCGTACCCTATCAAACTGAATGAAAAATCATCGCACCCTATCTAAATGAATAAATACGTCACCGTACCCTATCAAACTGAATGAAAAAGTCACCCTACCCTATCAAACTGAATGAAAAAGTAACCGTACCCTATCAACCTGATTAAAGAAATCGCCGTACCCTATCGAACTTAATAATAAAATCACTGTACCATATCAAACTGAGTGGAAAAATTCACCGTACCCTATCAAAGTGAATAAAGAAATCGCCGTACCCTATCAAACTGAATGAAAAATCACCGTACCCTATCAAACTGAATAATTACGTCACCGTACCCTATCAAACTGAATGAAAACCTCACTGTACCCTATCAAACTGAATAAAGAAATCACCGTACCCTATCAAACTGAATGAAAAAGTCACCGTACCCTATCAAAAACATAATGAAAACTCACCGTACCTTATCAAACTGAATAAAGACGTCACCGTACCCTATCAAACAGAATGAAAATATCACCGTACCATATCAAACTGAAAGAAATAGTCACCGTACCCTATCAAACTGAATAAAGAAATCACCGTACCCTATCAAACTGAATGAAAAAGTCACCGTATCCTATCAAACTGAATGAAAAAGTCACCGTACCCTATCAAACTGAATAAGATATTTCCCAGTACCCTATCAAACTGAATAAAGAAATCGACGTACCCTATCAAACTGAATGAAAATGTCAGCGTACCCTATCAAACTGAATAAAGAAATCGATGTACCCTATCAAACTGAATGAAAATGTCACCGTACCCTATCAAACTGAATAAAGAAATCACGGTACCCTATCAAACAGAATCACCGTACCCTATCAAACTGAATAAAGAAATCACCGTACCTTATCAAACTGAATGAGAAATTCTCCGTACGCTATCAAACTGAATAAAGAAATCGCCGTACCCTATCAAACTGAATGAAAAAGTCACCGTACCGTATCAACCTGAATGAGAAATTCACCGTACCCTATCCAAATGAATAAAGAAATCGCCGTACCCTATCAAACTGAATGAAAAAGTCACAGTACCCTATCAAAGTGAATAAAGACGTCACCGTACCCTATCAAACTGAATGAAAAATCACCGTACCCTATCAAACTGAATAAAGAAATCGCCGTACTCTATCCCACTTAATGAAAATTGATTGTACCCTATCAAATTGAATAAAGAAATCGCCGTACCCTATCAATCTGAATGAAAAAATCACCGTTCCCTATCAAACTAAATAAAGAAATGCCGTACCCTATCAAACTGAATGAAAAAGTCACCGTACCATATCAAACTGAATGAAAAATCACCGTACCCTATCAAACTGAATAAAGAAATCACCGTACCCTATCAAACTGAATGAAAAAGTCAACGTACCCTATCAAACTGAAGGAAAAACACACCGTACCCTATCAATCTGATTAAAGAAATCGCCGTACCCTATCAAACTGAATAAATACGTCTCCGTACCCTATCAAACTGAATGAAAACGTCACCGTACCCTATCAAACTGAATAAAGAAATCACTGTACCCTATCAAACTGAATGAAAAAGTCACCGTACCCTAACAAACTGAATGAGAAATTCACCGTACCCTATCAAACTGAATAAAGAAATCGCCGTACTCTATCACACTGAATGAAAAAGTGACCGTACCCCATCAAATTGAATAAAGAAATCGCCGTACCCTATCAATCTGAATGAAAAATCACCATTCCCTATCAAACTGAATAAAGAAATGCCGTACCCTATCAAACTGAATGAAAAAGTCACCGTACCCTATCAAACTGAATAAAGAAATCACCGTACCCTATCAAACTGAATGAAAAAGTCACCGTGCCCCATCAAACTGAAGGAAAAACACACCGTACCCTATCAAAATGAATAATGAAATCGCCGTACCCTATCAAACTGATTGAAAAATCACCGTACCCTATCAAACTGAATAAATACGTCTCCGTACCCTATCAAACTGAATGAAAACGTCACTGTACCCTATCAAACTGAATAAAGAAATCGCCGTACCCTATCAAACTGAATGAAAACTCACCGTACCCTATCAAATTGAATAAATACGTCACCGAACCCTATCAAACTGAATGAAAACGTCACCGTACCCTATCAAACTGAATAAAGAAATCACCGTACCCTATCAAACTGAATGAAAATGTCACCGTACCCTATTAAAATGAATGAAAAAGTCACTGTTACCTTTCAAACTGAATAAAGAAATCACCGTACCTTATCAAACTGAATGAGAAATTCTCCGTACCCTATCAAACTGAATAAAGAAATCGCCGTACCCTATCAAACTGAATGAAAACGTCACCGTACCCTATCAAACTGAATGAGAAATTCACCGTACCCTATCAAACTTAATAAAGAAATCGCCGTACCCTATCAAACTGAATGAAAAAGTCACCGTACCCTATCAAACTGAATAAAGAAATCACCGTACCCTATCAAAAATGAATGAAAAATTCACGGTACCCTATCAAACTGAATAAATACGACTCAGTACCCTATTAAACTGAATGAAAACGTCGATGTACCCTTCAAACTGAAGAAAGAAATCTCCGTACCCTATCAAACTGAATGAAATATCACCGTACCCTATCAAACTGAATAAATACGTCACCGTACCCTATCAAACTGAATGAAAACGTCACCGTACCCTATCAAACTGAATAAAGAAAGCACCGTACCCTATCAAACTGAATGAAAAAGTCACCCTACCCTATCAAACTGAATGAAAAATCACCGTACCCTATCAAACTGAATGAAAAAGTCACAGTACCTTATCAAACTGAATAAAGACGTCACCGTACCCTATCAAACTGAATGAAAGTGTCACCGTACCATATCAAACTGAATGAAAATGTCACAGTACCCTTTCAAACTGAATAAAGAAATCACCGTACCTTATCAAACTGAATAAAGAAATCGCCGTACCCTATCAAACTGAATGAAGAACTCACCGTACCCTATCGAACTGAATGAGAAATTTACCGTACCCTATCAAACTGAATAAAGAAATCGCCGTACCCTATCAAACTGAATGAAATGTCACCGTACCCTATCAACCTGAATAAGAAAATCACCGTACCCTATCAAACTGAATAAAGAAATCACCGTACCCTACCAAACTCAATGAAAAAGTCACAGTACCCTATCAAAGTGAATAAAGACGTCACCGTACCCTATCAAATTAATGTAAAATCACCGTACCCTATCAAACTGAATAAAGAAATCGCCGTACTCTATCACACTGAATGAAAAAGTGACCGTACCCTATCAAACTGAATAAAGTAATGCCGTACCATATCAAACTGAATGAAAAATTCACCGTACCCTATCAAACTGAATAAAGTCATCGCCGTACACTATCAAACTGAAGGAAAAACTCACCGTACCCTATCAACCTGATTAAAGAAATTGCCGTACCCTATCGAACTTAATGAAAAAATCACTGTACCATATCAAACTGAATGAAAAATTCACCGTACCCTATCAAACTGAATAATGAAATCGCCGTACCCTATCAAACTGAATGAAAATGTCACCATACCCTATCAAACTGAATAAAGAAATCGCCGTACCCTATCAAACTGAATGAAAAACCACCGTACCCTATCAAACTGAATAAATACGTCTCCGTACCCTATCAAACTGAATGAAAACTTCACCGTACCCTATCAAACTGAATAAAGAAATCACTATACCCTATCAAACTGAATGTAAAAGACACCCTACCCTATCAAACATAATGAAAATGTCACCGTACCATATCTAACTGAATGAAATAGTCACCCTACCCTATCAAACTGAATAAAGAAATCACCGTACCTTATCAAACTGAATGAGAAATTCACCGTACCATATCAAACTGAATAAAGAAATCGCCGTACCCTATCAAACTGAATATGAAAGTCACCGTACCCTATCAAACTGAATGAAAAACTCACCGTACCCTATCAAACTGAATAAAGAAATCACCGTACCCTATCAAAATGAATGAAATCGCATGAAAGGAATTCAACTACACGTGTTGTCCCTCCTATGCCGCGCATTGTGTCCCAGGATAGAAACATTTTATGCTCCCACTGCGCTAGAATTTGCCTATCAGTTATTGGTCGTATGCATGAAAGTTCAGTGATGCCAACACCGTGTTTGCCGTCTCGACCAACGCCAATGGTCATAATTGACAAATTTGGTCCAAGTTGCTGACAGGACTGAAGATTCATCAACGGTCAATCAATGGAGAATTGACAATCGTCTGACAAGACATCGCATTCAACATGTATGTATGCATGCATGTATGGATACGTAGCTGTGTGGTTGAAACGTTCGAATCTCACCATGGTAGATTTGAGAGTGATGACCTTGTATAGACTCTTGATCACGTCAGAAACCGTAACTCATATCCGGATTCCATCGTTGCAGTATAAACGACAGTTGGGCTTGTGGGTGCTGAAAAAAAACACACTAATATCTGCAAACTCTGACTGTTTACCCGGCCTAGTAGTTGAGCATCCTCGGATCACTCGGTCAGATACATTATGTATGTACCTGACCGAGTGGTTGAAATAATCGCTTTCGACGAGGGTTCGAATCTCACCATTGTCAATTTACCTGCAAGGTGACTTTTCATTGTATCGGCCCCAGGGGAGTGACGGTCCGAGCGTGGAGTACCTTTGGACAGTACAAAATTGTTTGTTTATCAATCATATCCACCTATGCAGATATACACATACATATACATCCACACATATATATATATATACATATATATCCATACACATACACACATGTATACACACACACGTATATATACGTGTATACATTATGAAATGGACAAAGTCCGACAATTAATTTTTAAGAATTTTTTTACGTTTATACGTTCTTTTTATAGATACAAATATTTAAGTAAATGCTCTGTTTTATAATAAACAGTATTAACGACATTTGCCGGCGTGAATTCAGAGGACGCGTATTATCTATGGGAATTTCTCGGAAATTTAGGCCGGTAAATGTTGTTAATACTGTTTATTATAAAACAGAGCATTTACTTAAATATTTGTATCTATAAAAAAGAAAGTATAAACATAAAAAATGTCTTAAAATAAACGTGTATATATGTATCCACACGTACAAATATAAGCAAGTAAATACCCCTATTTAAACACCTACGTACACATACAAACACATATGTATACTTATAAATACCATATAATCACATACAAATAACAACACAATTATAAGAACGCATATCAACACCCATATGCCCATATACAATGATCTTTATGCATATACAGTATAACATACGCAATTAATACTATACATTGACACCAGGTGTTATTTCATGTCTAGATAATTTAAAGTAGCAGAGTTTCCATATATATTTATATATATATATATATATATATATATATATATATATATATGTATATATATATATATATATAAATATGTATATATATATGTATGTATGTATGTGTGTGTGTGAAGAAATATATATACATCTATGTATATATATATAAATATATATGTATGTATATATATATAAAGAAATATATATATGTATACATATATAAAGAAATATATATATAAAGAAATATATATATATGTATATATATATATGTATATGTATATATATAGATATATATTATAAATTAATTGATTTAAAATATGTTTTTTTTTCGCTACACATTGATAACCATGTTTCAAAAATGGAAGCTAAGGCATTCGAATTTAATTTTGTTATTAAATTAACGACATTAGTTACATTTCCTCGTCAAGCGAATTTTGGAGTCTTGACGAGGAAATGTATTTCCGTGTAAGTAAATATAACGAACCCGACTGTGAGACTAGGTTACCTGATTACCAATTTCGTGTAATTTATTACACCACCCGCACATCCAAGCTTACATCACCTGATATTCTTAAGCGGTCAATGATCTAGGTACCCATCTAGGTACTGACAAAGCTCAACATTGTTAAATTTCGGTGATCGTAACAGAAGCGGCGTTTCCAAGTGGATTTCTCATCTTCAAGTAGTTTGTAAATAACTATTATCAGTCCTCTCCAGACCTACATGTCCTCTGCTGATTGAAGGTCCCCAAGTATTTAGAAACAATTAGAGCGAATGATGGAATGTTACCGATAGTTCTTTTAATGTTGTTGTTCAATGAATATACTAGTGTTGTTGGTCGAATGTCTATTGATGTTATTATTTCATTTCGTTTTGTTTTACATCCTATTTGCAGTAGATTTCCAAAGCAATTAAATTAAGCTGTCTAATGCCGCTATTAATATAAAGTAGTTCTTTGATTTTTGCTTGCCAGTCTGTTTTAAACAAAATGAAGTGGATATTCAAATTGAGTCTATGAAATTGTCAACATGGTTAATTAATCTCGAGAAATAAAACGCAGTAAATGGAAGGTTTGTTTCCCAAAGGAAAGTTATTGATAAACCATTCGGTTGATTACGCATCACTGACAGGACAACGAAAAAAAAAATTAAAAGATGATTTTCTTTGAAATACGAATGTTTCCACTGTTGCTTAATCAACAGAAATGAATACAGACAGGAATACACACACACACACACATATATTATATTATATTATATATATATATATATATATATATATATATGTATGTATATATATATATATATATATGTATATATATATATATATATATATATATATATATATATATATATATATATATATATATATATAAGATATATATATATAATATTAGTTGTCGAAATTAATTTCCAAACTGATATATATATATATATATATATATATATATATATATATATATATATATACTAAATAACAAACGTTATCTTTTATATTTAGTCAATACAGACATGCATATATATATATATACATCTATATATATATATATATATATATACATATATATATATATATATATATATATATATATATATATATATATATGATATTAGTCGTCGAAATTAATTTCCAAGAGCATATATATATATATATATATATATATATATATATATATATATATACATATATATATATATATACATATATATATATATATATATGTATATATATATATTAATGCATGTTTCATTAAATAATATAGACAAGTTTTTTCTATTTATTTTAAGTAAGTTCCTTTCGTATTGTCTGATAAGCTTAATCACATTATCGTTGAAAGACGAAAGGAAAACACCATATTGACACATTTTTTTAATCCAATCTAAGTTTTCGGCTTATATAAGCCATTATCAAAGATGACAATTTCAATAAATCACTCAACACATACACGAAACAACGTTAATGGCCCGACCTTGCTGTTTGAAAAAACTCAAAGTAACGACAAACTCTTATTTACGAGCCAAGGAAGCGAAAAACGCGTCGTAACTCGTGACGTCACACATGACGACGCGTGAGTGAAAAGGAGAAGTATTAAGTATGGGAAGTCATTGGTATAAATCAATGGCTTCTGCTGTAGCTTATAGGCATTTAAGTATGTTTAAGTAAGTAAGATTTCATTGTTTATTTTGTTTGGGTTAGGTTTCAACTGTTTTATGTATATAGCTTCAAGAATTTTTAATTTTTGTTTGTTATTTTCATGTTTAAGTATAATTGTGTTGTCAACAAGGATTTGCTGGAATTCCTGCCGAAATATACACAATATATATATATATATATATATATATATATATATATATATATATATATATATGCATGTAATGAATTACAAATGTTATATCTGATTGTTTTGATCATTATACTTTCATATTTATTCAATACAGACAAGCTTACATTTATATATATATATATATATATATATATATATATATATATATATATATATATATATATATATATATATATATATATATATATATTGAACGATAAAAATTATTAAAAAATTAATTAAAATCTTCAGACATAATGGGTTGTAGATTAATATTCTTATGTTTTTATTATTATTATTTCATTTAGATTCCTCGACTAGTTTCGGCCAACATGGTCATCATCGGGAGAAAAAATATTTCTGCTTGCTGTAGCAGTAAACTACAGAAATGAATGCCTTGATGGAGAAAATGAACTTTTGTCTGTAGTTTTCATTTGTTTTTTATTTGTTTGGTCAAACAGTCTCTTTTAAGTTGTCATTTGAGATAAGAGCTGGATGGATCCATGCTAGTTTGAATTCCCTCGGTCAGTTCAGTAGATTTATTGGTACCTGGAGAGGGGATGGTAAGTGTGTGCGTGTGTTATTTAGTTTAGTGAGTGTGTTATTTAGTTATTTCGTCTCTGGTAAATGTGTGTGTGTGTGTGTGTGTGTGTGTGTGTGAGTGTGTGTGTGTGCGTGTGTGTGTGTGTGTGTGTGTGTTATTTAGTTTTTAGGGAGTGAGTGAGTGTGATATGTGTTAGCTTGTATATTGCTATGGGTGTGTATTATCATTTGGCTCATTAGGAAAGTGAGTGAGTATGATGTGTGTAAATGTGTATATTCGTGTGGGTGTGTGTATAAGTGTGAGGCCTCATCACCTCCTTAAGCATGTCTGTTTTGTATGGGTGTGAAATGTGGGTAGGTTTTGATTTGTAGGGTTATGTGTTACTACTATCTATATTGTTAAATTTATGGTTTAGCCCGGCTGGAAACAGCGTATGTAAACGTTGTATCCACTTATTTTCATGGAACTCTAAAATCTTTCTAATGTTATCTGCTTTGGGCTTTTCTATTCTCTCAATTATAGTGAATTTGGCATGGGTTTTGAAGTCGTGTTTTTCTATGCGGAAATGTTGTTCTACAGGTAATAATTTTTCATGGGGAGTCGACTTAATTCGATTGCGATAATTATTAATTCTGTAGTGAAAGGGCCATTCAGATTTTCCTACATATTGTTTCTGGCATAGTGTGCATTCTAGGAGGTAAATTATGTTATGACTTCTACAGTTAGAGTCGTGGTAGATTTTGAAAGTAGATTTAGTGACTGAGCTAGTGAATGAATTCGTGTGTTTAACGTGGTTGCAACATAAACTTCTTTTGTTGTTACATGGTTGGAAAAATCCTGTTGTTTTTGTTGTTAGTTTATTACGGATTACCTTGTCCCCTAAAATGTGGTTACTACCTATGATTTCTTGTAGGTTCTTAGGTCTACGATATGCTAGAAGGCCGTGTTCCTTAAATAGTTTTTTTAGGTCTGGTTTGAGATGTAGTATTTCCCAGCGACTTTTGATTATTTGGGATAGTGGAGGCAGAGTGGGGTTGAAAGTGGTTACTAGAGGAATGCGGCTAGATTTAGTTTTAATCTTGTATATTAGGGTGTTTTTTCTAGGGGTGGAAATTGCTTTATTTATTTGTTCCCTGATTAGGTGTTGTTTATAGCCACGTATCCTTCTGAGTCTAAGTGCTTGTGAATAGGGAAGGTTCTCTTTGAGGTATTTAGGGTGGGAAGACTTAAAGTGTAGATAGTTGTGAGTGTCGGTGATTTTGGTGTGTAGTGTCGTTTGTAGTTTCCTGTTTTCATCTATGTAAATGCGTGTGTCTAAAAATGTTAGTGATGTTTTGGATTTTTCATAGTCAAACTTAATTGAGTCGTGTACTGTGTTTAGGGTCATGAGGAATTGGGTGAGTTTGTCGTTACTGCCAGTGTATACAAAGAATATGTCATCGATATATCTTGCGTAGAATACGCAGTCGCTACCAATGAGGGGATAGATATGGGTCTCCTCAAATTTTCCCATGAATATTGTAGCATATGAAGGAGCTGCAATGGTGCCCATGGCACAACCTCTTATTTGAAGGTAGTGTGCTCCAGTGAAGTTGAAAGTATTCAATGTAAGAATATGCTCCATGAGTTTTATGATAACTTCTGTGGGAGGTTCTTGTTTTCTTCTTTTAGTAAGTGCTTCCTGAAGCGCGGTTACCCCTCCGATGTGATTAATGTTTGAATAGAGTGACCTTACGTCCATTATCACTAGAATAGCATTCTCTGGAACTGTTTATATGTGGTTAATTTTGTTTAGTTGATCTGTTGTGTCTCTGATGTAGGATTTTACTTCCTTAGCTAGGGGTTGTATGTAATGGTCTACATATTTTGAAATTTTGGTCGTGTGGCAGTTGAATGATGAAATGACGGGCCTTCCTGGGTTGTTGCTTTTGTGTATTTTAGGGAGGAGATAGAAACGAGCAGGTGTAATGTTTGTGGGTGTAAGTGTTGTGCATGTTTCTTTGTCGATTAGGTTGTTGCGAAGCATTATGTTTAGTGAGCTGGTTAATTCTTTTTGGTATTCGGGGAGGGGATCTGTAGGTAAGCTTTTATAGGTTTCTTTGTCGGCTCGTTGTTTGTTTGCTTCTTTAATGTATTCTTTGATTCCCCAGATAACTGTGGCACCGACTTTGTCAGCCTGTGTTATGATTAGGTCATCTCTATGTATCAGCGTGTCGAGGGCTATACGTTTCCCTTCAGTAATATTGTTACGTGGCAGCTTACGTGCTATTGTTCTCTTTATGTCATTTGCTACGGCTATTTCAAATATTTGTATCATAATGTCTGTGTTTTCTGGGATGTATGTAATATCCTTCTCTTTTAATGTATCAAGTATGGAAGGTGTGTGTTCATTGTTCCCGTAGTGGGCCTTTAGCCGTATTCTTCTGAAGAAGGATTTCAGGTCCTTTGCCAAGGTGTCTTTATCAAACCTTGGGGGACTAAGGCAAAAGCTTAGTCTTTTATTTAGTAACCTGAATGTGTTGAGTGAAAATTTATTATTACTTAAATTTATAACTCGCCCGTATGGGTCAAGTTTGAATTTGCAAGCATGGCGAAGTTCTTTCGTAAAAGCTCGAAAGCTTGCATCATGTCTCCTATTACGGATGCTATACCCCCGTCCAGGCTTATTCGTTTTTTTTTTTAAGGTTGAGTGTGTTTGCTGTCGATTGTATACTAGGGGCTAATCCGGGTGGTCTAATGGGGTTATGCGTTCTGTAGAATTAGTATATATTATGTATATATTAGTGGTCAATATATATTTCCACGAGCATATATATATATATATATATATATTATTAGTGGTCAATATATATTTCAAAGAGGATATTTATATATACATATTTATATATATATATATATATATATATATATATATATGTAATAATTTACAAACGTTATATCTGATTATTTTGATCTTAATACTTTCATATTTATTCAATACTGTCATGCATATATATATATATATATATATATATATATATATATATATATATATATATATATATATATATATACGTGCGTGTGTGTGTGTAATAAATTAAAAACGTTATGTCTATTTTAATCATAATCCTTTCATGTTTATTCAATCGGACATATCTAATAGAGAATTTGCTGCTTATATACACAAATTTCAAATATATATATATGCAGAAATATAGTCTTAAAGTGTGCTATATTTATGGGATAAAGTGCTCAATATCAGAGATATATATATATAATAAGATATTTTTGAAGGTACAAAATTTTATCAAAGTTATAAAAGTTTGTTGGGATTCGTGTCATTTGTCTCTAGCTTCTTTTGCTCCTATTTTTTTTCTTTTTCTCCTCCACATTTCTTTTTCATTGTACATTTTCTGTGTTTTTTAATTTAAATTAAACCTCCCGTTGGAAGCCTGAAGAGCGGGAGCGAAACCGGTTGCTTCGCCCGTTTTGAATATGTCTAGTAATATCAAGCTTCACACTTTTATTGCTGTGATATATATAGAGAGAGAAAGAGAGAGTGAGAGAGAGAATGGCTGGCATCTCGTACGCGAGTAATATCTACTGGGGTATTTGCGTGAATTGGAACTCGGCTCTCCGATTAACAATTCCGAGCAGTTATCCACTACACCATCTGCACACGCATTCTTACAATACCTGCTGTTCCCAAGCGGCCACCCACGTAGATACTCACCATGCTCGACATTGCTTAACTTCGGTGATCGAACGGGAAACGGTCTTTCAACTTGATATACCCCGAAGTCGCTGATACATTAACACTGATCGATAATTACACTTTCTGCGCAGTTTTGCTATCCCCAAAATTACAGCTTTCATTAGTGGAAAACTCTTAATATCTGTCTATATTTCTGAGATGAGGTATTTTAATTATCGACACTATTTACATTTTTAGGACTGCTGTCCTCATCTTTATTGTCATATTCCCGACGTTTCGGCCGTTGTAAGCTCCGATCTTCTTCAGGATCTGTAGTGTAACTATTTAGACTATTGACTTTGTTTGGACTGTTATCCTCATCTTTACTGTCGTATTCATATTTGTTTCGACCGTAGTACGCTCCGGCCTTCTTCAGGATCTGTCTATATTTCTGAGATAATATCTTGTAATTATTTCTATTATTTCTATTTTTTCAGTCTGTTGTCCTCATCTTTATTGCCGTATTCACAACGTTTCGACCGATGTAAGCCTCGGTCATCTTCAGGATGTGTCTATATTTCAGAGATGAGGAATTGTAATTATTTACATGATTTACATTGATCGGACTGTTGTCCTCATCTTTATTGCCATATTCACAACGACGTTTCGGCCGTTGTAAGCCTCGGCCTTCTTCAGGATGTGTCTATATTTCTGAGATGAGGAATTGTAATTATTTACATGATTTACATTGATCGGACTGTTGTCCTCATCTTTATTGCCATATACATGTCCTTTCGACCGTTGTACGCTCAGGCCTTCTTCAGGATCTTTCTATATTTCCGAGATTAGGAATTGTAATTATTTACATGATTTACATTGTTCGGACGGTTGTCCTCATCTTTACTGCCATATTCTCGACGTTTCAGCCGTTGTACGCTCCGGCCTATTTCAGTTATGTCACTTTAACTCAGTTCTCCACTTTTTGTTGACCACTGCACTAGGCAGGTATCTAACACGCAATACTTTATGTCAAGATCCAGCCGACGCTTTTATCCACTGGGTCAGGTGTCCTTGTGGAATATGGCAATATAAATAATGTATTTGAAATAGACGCTCCATTTTAATTTGTTAAACATTATTATGTCTATCGGCCAGCGCATTCGAGATATCTGAATAAAGAAAATGTGTCCCTCGGCGGGGCATGTGTCCCACTTTATACGGGAAATTATGATTTGAGCCAGCATGCTCTACCGCTTGCTCACGAAAGACTTTGCAATAAGCAAGACTTATTTAACCCTTTTTAAGGAAATCATGTCTCGTTCAATCAGATTATTTTTTTCAAGGGCCCATATCTGCTCACTTTCGTCTACAAATGCGCAGGCCGATAGTTTATTACAACGTTTCGGCCGTTGTACGCTCCGGCCATCTTCAGGTGGTTGGAATGTCAAACTGAACCCTTTCTTTCGCTCACTGGGATAGACTGTTCTAGTTCCACGTGCCATGTTTTAATGGATGTCAGTCATTAGTTATCTCCTGAAAATTCATACACAGTCTGCCTCGTCAGTCATGTATCGAAAGATACATGATCGCCTAATCGTGTATCACGCTTGGCACATAACTGACTGACTGACTTTCCAGTCGACTCCATTACATTCACTTACGTGCTTTTTCCCTTGGGAAAGGTATTAATCTTTTTCTTCTTCCCCCAGCTATGGGTAAATAGTAGGACAGACCCGGTTCTATAGCCTTGGATGGCAACCGGTCTATCGCAGAAATAAATAGAAACCTACTGCGGGAAAAAATCTGCCTCGTCAGTCATGTATGGAAAGATACATGATAGCCTAAGCGTGTTTCACGCATGGCACATAACTGACTGACTCTTGAGAAAGGTATGAATCCACATCTTCTCCCCACACCCAGGTATCGCTAAATAGCAGGACAGACTGTGTTCTATAGCCTTGGATTGAAACTGGTCTACCATAGAAAGAAAATGCAACCTATTGTTGGATAAAATCTGCCTCGTCAGTCATGTATTGAAAGATACATGATCGCTTAAGCGTGGATCACGCATGGCACATAACCGTGTAAAAGAGTTCCATGAATTGTTTTATGGAAATTAATATTTATTTATTTTAGTTCATGATTAATTGGTTTTTCAGAATAATTTATGTGTTATATATTTGAAATAACATGAAGTTATGAATTTAACAGTTCTCTTATTATTTTAACATTTTTATAGTCTTGTAAGTTGGGCTGGGATAGAGTTAATTCGTTGAGGTGCGGTGATATTTGAAGAAAACCGGGTTGCAGATTTATATTTTGACAAGATTCTATAGTGGCACTCTCGAGAATTTTCTCTTTTAAGTAACTTATTTTTCTATTTTAATAAATGTGGCTTCCTTCAGATCAAATTTGTGGTTGTGAATATGATGTGACCTGATCAAGAAGGAATTTCAATAGAAATTCTGATTGTGTTTTGACTCGATATGGAATATTAGTTGCCGACAACATCATTTCAATATCCGCTCCTATACAAGTGTGTGCTAATCCAATGCATTAAGCCTTCATTCTCTTTGATGGACTTCCGTATGATTAAACGTTGCACAACATGTTAATTATATTTAATTAAAATTAATACGGGGACAAATTATTTTTCTAATTGGTTTTTATCTTCCGCCTCTCATGCTTAATTAAAATTAAACTCTATTCATTTTGTACAGATACACAAACACGGACACACGCATAAACAGATACATGTAATTATTAAATGATGTTGAAAAATCCTCGGCCCAAACCACGTCCCAATATCGAGAGTAATGAGCGAATAGCTTTCATTCACAATCCGGTTTTGATCACGCCAAGAATTTTTCATCCAAATCAGACGTTCCAAACAACCGGTAGTTTTTGGTCCCAGTCTTTGTCTTATTTATTTATTTATAAATTTATTTATTTTTATTTAATTATTTATTTATAATTTTATTTATTTATTTATTATTTATTTATAAATTTATTTATTTATTTTTATTTATTTATTTATAAATTTATTTATTTTTATTTATTTATTTATTATTTATTTATTTATAAATTTATTTATTTTTATTCATTTATTTATAAATTTATTTATTTTTCTTTCTTTCTTTATTATTTATTTATAAATTCATTTATTTTTATTCATTTATTTATAAATTTATTTATTTTTATTTATTTATTTACTTATAAATTTATTTATTTATATTTATTTATTTATTATTTATTTGTTTATAAATAAATTCATTTTTATTTTTTATTTATTTATTAATTTATTATTTATTTATTTATTTATAAATTTATTTATTTTTATTTATTTATTCATAAATTTATTTTTATTTATTTATTATTTATAAATTTATTCATTTTTATTTATTTATTTATTTCATTATAAATTTATTTATTTTTATTTAATTATTTGTTTATAAATTTATTTATTTTTAATTATTTATTTATAAAATTATTTATTTTTATTTATTTATCAATTTATTTATTTTTATTTATTTATTTATTTATTTGAAATTGTTGTGGTTAGGTAGAAGACTTTAAATGCTTGCGGACAGAGTTTCAGCTTGCATTACATTAGGTCTCTACTGCCAAGTTGCGGATTGTTTTTAAGACCATTTCAGTGTTTCCATCTTTTGTTAAGTATCGCCTATCCTACTTTCAAATTACTTGTATATATAATTATAATACATAAATATAATATAAGTATAAATGTCAGTTTGATGCTGAATACGTGGGATGGAGACCCATATGTCAACATGTTTCAGCCAATATAAAATCAGGTAATTCTTCAAGGACGTCTCACTCTGTACAATAGGCCAACAACTACTTGACAATCCCAACAATGCCACGAAATATGTAGATTGTTTGTTTTTATCAGTTTTGTACAAACCCAGTTCTGCTCACACTCTTGCTTAATCTTAAGCTAAATCAAGCCGATCTGTTCAAGCAAATAGAACATTTCATTCGCTCCGTACGTTTATTTGGAGGATCATGACTGAGAATTACCCTTTTTACACTAAGTTGGAACTGCTTATTACGTATTTTAATCGCGAATTATTTACTATTATTTCCAATGTTTTTAAGCGTGTGCCTGAGCATAAACTTCCGTCCTGGGTAAGACGATAAACTACATCCGCGTCCTGGGTAAGACGATAAACTACATCAGCGTCCTGGGTATGACGATAAACTACATCCGCCTCCTGGGTATGACGATAAACTACATCCGCGTCCTGGGTAAGACGATAAACTACATCCGCGTCCTGGGTAAGACGATAAACTACATCCGCGTCCTGGGTAAGACGATAAACTACATCCGCGTCCTGGGTAAGATGACCAAATACGTACACCCAAGATCATAAGGTTTTGAGGAGTGTGGAACCACCTCTTCATTGTTAATGTTCCCAGGTCCAATCTGATCCGGGGTATTAGCACCTGTTAGGGTCCCGTCTATGAGCAAATAGTTAACCCCCAAACTGGGATCAAACCACCAATGTTAAATAGGTTTTAATACCAGAAATGCTTTGTAAAAAATATTACCAGCAATACATTTTTGAAAAATAAAATATTACCAGCAATACATTTATCAAAAACAAAACCACATACATTTTTTTGAAAAAGATATTTACCTGCGGAGGAAAATTATTACCAGAAATAGATTATTTGAAGTAAAAAATATTACCAACGATGAAAATTTTGTCGGCATTAATTAATCCATTGAGGTTGATATGCCGAAAAACAAAATAAACCAAACCAATCTAAACCAAAGAATACATATTCTATTCATACGAATCTATCCTAAAAATGGTGTCGGCATTAAATAACCCATTGAGGTTGATATACCGTAAAACAAAATAAACCAAACCAATTTAAACCAAAGAATACATATTCTATTCACACGAATCTATCCTAAAAATGTTATCGGCATTAAATAACCCATTGAGGTTGATATGCAGTAAGACAAAATAAACCAAACAAATGAGCATAAATATAGGTGTTTGAAAAAAACACTAATTTTGGTCCCAATCTTTGTCCTATTTATTTGAATCTACCATGCCTAGGTAGGAAGAATCAAATGCTTGCAGACAGAACGTCAGCTTGCATTACGTCTGTTTTTTCTATTGTCTAGTTGCGGGTTGTTTTAAGGAAAAATTCCGTGCCCCCATCTTTTTTAAAGGGCCGTCTATCCTATTTTCAAAGTAGTCCTGTAGTATATAAGTACAAATATGAGTGTGATGCTGAATTCGATAGACGGACAAGTTGGTGAGCCTTCCCTATCAACATGTTCCGGCCAATATAAAATAAGTCAATCTGTGTCTTTTTCTAGGACGACTCAGTCTGCACATGATTCAGCAATAGGTCAACATCTACTTGACAATCACTACTGTGTCACTAAATATGCAGAAAATATTTTACTGTTTTTCTCAGGGCTCGGTCTGCTCACCACTTGCGAGGTTGTCGAAGCAATTTACGTTAACGTACATCAACAGGATCTTTGCAAACAGAAAGAACATTGCATTCGCTCTCTGTTTGAAGTAAGAAGTCATTCTTTTTACACAGTTATTGTAATCGTAAATTATTTACAATTAAATTGTTTTAATCGTGTTCCAAAGTTCCCCTCATCACTTATTATATATATTTTTGCGAATATTATCCCTTGTTTCGTCAGATTTGTGCAAACGGTTACCTTTGAAAAAGTGATGGCCGAAAAGGATTATTTTCGGAAACAAATTGGAAATGCTTTCCAGCTTTTTCAAATCAGTGTTTATGTTCTTTTGTGTCAAGTCCTTGTTCAAATATATATATATATATATATATATATATATATATATATATATGATAGAAATTATTAGAAGGATTTGATAAATATAATTAAGTAATTCATCGAGTCTGAAAATCAGACTCACTATAGCGCCGCTCACTCACAAATTCCGTGGTGGAACTCAACTGAGATTCTCTCTAACCATAGGACAGTGCCCCCTCGAGCCACGACTACTATCACCAAACCGCGCCAACTGGAGCATTAGAAGCCGGTTCAAACAATGATATATAAATAATAGAAATTATTAGGAGGATTTGATAAATATAATTGACTCGATGAATTACTTAATTATATTTATCAAATCCTCCTAATATATATATATATATATATATATATATATATATATATATATATATATATATTATAAATTAATTGATTTAAAATATGTTTTTCCCGCTACACAGTGATAACCATGTTTCAAAAATGGAAGTTAAAACCTTCGAATTTAATTTTGTTATTAAATTAAAGACATATGGAAAAAAATTAAATTCGAAGCTTTTAGCTTCCATTTTTGAAACATGGTTATCATTATGTATCGAAAAAAACATATTTTAAATCAATTAATTTATAATATATATATATATATATATATATATATATATATAGAGAGAGAGAGAGAGTGAGAGAGAGAGAGAGAACATAATTTATTAAAAATCAGCAGACATAATATTTGTAATTTATTTAATCAGACATTTTTTAAGCTTTGAACCCCAAGCAAAGCGGGAAGCCACTAGCACGCAAGGGGTTACAGAGATTTGGAGCGATAGCAAATAGGAGTAATAGAGGAAAGGATGAAGAACAGGATAAGGGATAGATCAAGTCATCTGGAGACGTCGATTGACGTTACATTTGAATAGTTGGAGATTAGAGCTATCAGTGAAACAGGAAAAGGGGAGGGAGTTTCACAGGCGAGAATTGCGAGGCGTGGAGCTATTGGAGTAGAAGAGACGGCTACACAGTTTCGATAGTGAAAGGGTGAGAGCAAGATGCCAGCCTAGTTGAACGCTTAAATTCATGAAGTCTGGGAACCAGCGAAAGCAGCTTATCGGAGCAGTTACCATGAAAGTATTTGTAAAAAAAGACAGAGGGAGGCAACGGCACGTCTGTGAGAGAGCGACTGCAGACGAGATGCCAGATCACGGCCAATTACTTTGCATATCCGTCTTTGGATTTTATTAAGGACCTTGAGAAAAATAGAAGCGGCTTTAGACAATATATGGCAGCAATACCCCATGCAAGGGCGAATGGTTGATTTGTAGATTTGAAGGATCGACTCCGGCGAGAAAAATTTCCTGGCGCGGCACAGGGAACCGACTTTCCTAGCGGTGGACGAAGCTATTGACTCAATGTATTCGTTCCATCTCAGGTCAGCGGACAATGTGGGACCGAGCAGTCGCAAAGAGGTGCTCTCGTGGAGTTGATCGTCAGACATTCTAATGGGAGGCAGGGATGGTTCTCTCTGGTGAGTAATAGAGAGCAGTTTTGTTTTTGAGGCATTAAAGTTGAACTTGGTGAACACCAGCCTTTCCTGCCCCAGTCCACAACCGATTGGAGGTCCTTTTCTAGACAAACGGCCAGGTTAGTTTTATCGACGACACTAGATTCGTTTTTGAGGCAGAAGTAAATAGTAGTGTCTTTCGAATAGATACCTACTTCGGAACCTATGACATCAGGAAGATCGTTAATGAAGATAAAGAACAGAGTAGGGCCTAGGATAGGGGCTGGAGGAGAATCCGTTGAGGACGACCTTCAATAGACGGTTTGATAGGATTGATTGTATTAAGTCGAACAATCGATGTGGAATTCCATAACCCTGGAGCTTGCGAAGAAGGTCGGCATGCCAAACCCTATCAAACGATTTGGAGATATCTAGAGCCACGGCACGAGCTTCTCCGTTAATATGAAGTGTTTGGTAAACAATTTCAGCACATCAGCTATTGAACGGGGAAAGCGGAAACCATATTGCATGTCGGAGAGCAGATCATGGAATATAAGGTGTTTAAACACTTCTGCGTTGATTAAAGCTTAGTAGACTTTGCCGAAGAGGGGTAGGAGACTGATAGGACCGTAATTAGAAGGGTCAGAAGGCTCTCCAGAGTTCTTAAAGACAGGAACAATGGATGAGGACTTCAAACAGGGTGGAAAACAAGATTCCTTGAGGCAGTAGTTATATAATTTGGAGAGGGCAGGAGCCAGTTCAGGCACACATTTCTTCAGGGCAATGGCTGGTATCCCGTCTCCACCACTAGCCTTGTGGGGGTTTAATTTAGAGATGACGCCCAGAACCGATGACGGGATTATGTGCAAGTCGCTGAATGGAGACTCAGTTCTCAGGGGGAAATCTTGTGTGGGTACACCGGAAGAGTCGAGCGTTGAATTGAATGAGAATTTCCGAGCGAAGCATTCAGCCTTGTCGGCAGAATAGGTCAGAACCTCGAACTGGTTGAACAAAGGAGGTATAGCGGTGTTTGCTATTGTTAAGTACGCTCTTGCAGAGACGCCGATAATCATTGGAGCCGAATTTGCGAGATACAATACGTTCTTTCATTAGAGCAGTGACTTTGCCTCATTGAGGACACGCTTACTCTCGTTACGGACAGAGACAAAGAGACGTCTATTGCAGTCAGACATGTCGCTCAATAAATCATCCATAACTTTTGTATTATCGTCTCAAATTACACCAAAATCTCAGACAATAACAAATAATATTTATTTATTGTCTGTGAAAATTATAGAATATAAAACAACTTTGATAAAAAATGATACCTACTTTTCTGAACGTTTTGGCCGCAACTGTATATATATATATATATATATATATATATATATATATATATATATATATATATATATATATATGCGTCTGTGTATCTGTGTGTATTGATGTAATAGGAATGAACAGTTAGATTAATTATCCAAAGTTCTTTAGTATTTATGTATTTTTAAAAAACAGTACTCGATGAAATCATTATTTTAAAATATAACTATATATATATATATATATATATATATATATATGTGTGTGTGTGTGTGTGTGCATGTGTGTGTGTGTGTGTGTGTGTGTGTGTGTGTGTGTGTGTGTGTGTGTGTGTGAGAGTGAGTGTGAGAGAGATAAAAAGACCAAGAGTGAGTGAATAGCCTCTTGTATTAAGCTCATATTAATTCGCAGCGGAAATAATTTATTGAAAGTTGTTTTTTAACAGAGAGACTCCAACCCGAAGAGCAGCCACGTCTCTTTCTCGGGGCTCGTAATAAACGCTACTACTATACAGGCTTCACGCAACTACATCTCAAACAGACAACCATGAAAAGACATTAACGAAACTGAACGATAAAAAAAAAACTTGAAAATAGCTAAAGAAATGGCCGTTAACGCTTGATACAACGAACACTAGTAAAAATTGTTACACGTCTTTACGACAACCAAATGAAAAATCTAAGAATATTAGAAAACCTAAATAAAAACTTAATGAAATTTTCCATGTCTGCCATGTTCAACAAAGAAAGAAAGATTTCTGCCGAATTATACATTATATAGACATTTCACAGCTCTAGCATCACTCATTCATTGCCAGTCGAAGAACATGAAATTCTTGATACCCACTAAAGAATGGACGGACACGTACGCCGACAAAACTTTGGAGTTGCGATACTGAAGGTAACATCAATCAGTTAAGTGACAAACATTTAGTCATATGAATCATATATATATATATATATATTCAAACATATATTTTTTTAAATGTAACAGACAACAAATGTGTATTACGTTTAATCATATGCCACTCCAAGCGTCGTATAATGGCTTCATTTTCTTGAGAAAAAAAAGACAAAACATGGCCAACATTACAATATATTTTTATTATATTAGTCGTCGATGTGAGATTTCGACTCGCATGAGCCATCATCAGAGTGTTTATAAGGACATTACATCAGAGATGTTCAACGTCAATCATATGACGCTTGGAAAGGATCATGATAAAACATAATAGACATTCGTTTGCTGATATATTTAACAATATATATTTCAACAATATTTTCCTGCCCGTATACACAATATATATATATATATATATATATATATATATATATATATATATATATATATATATATATATATATATATACTGAAGTAAAGAGAGAAACCGAAAACGTATTTTGGTTATATTATGGATTTTTTAAATTATATTTTATATTTTATTTTTACATATTTTTTCTACACGTGTTTTGTAGGGTGTAACAATATATATATATATATATATATATATATATATATATATATATATATATATATATATATATATATATATATATGTTCTTGATACCCATTGAAGAGTGGACGGACAGGTCCCCCTAAGAAACTATGGAGTCAGGATTCAGGAGGTAACATCAATCAGCTAATTTACAAATATTTACTCATATGAATCATATATATATATATATATATATATATATATATATATATATATATGTATATATATATATATATATATATATATATATATATATATATATATATAATAAAAAGATTTGAACACTAATATTCCATGGTCATAATTTATTCCATTGGAATCGTAAAAACGATCGAATTCATCAGACCTACAGATTCAAAAAGAGCCTTTTTGAATCTGTAGGTCTGATGAATTCGATCGTTTTTACGATTCCAATGGAATAAATTATGACCATGGAATATTAGTGTTCAAATCTTTTTATTATATCCTTACTCTGTCCTGGACATTGAGTTCTACCTGGATCATATCCTCTTGGAATTATTTTTATAAATATATGTATGTATATATAATTGCATATGTATGTGTATATTTACCACTAATATTGTCTATATATATATATATATATATATATATATATATATATATATATATATATATATATATATATATATATTCAAACATGCATTTTCAAATATAACAGACAACGAATGCATATTATGTTTATCCGTGAGCATTTCCAAGACAAATTATGTGCAACATTTGGATATTTATTCATTATATTGGTCGTCGATCTAAGCTTTCGGGTCACAGGAGTCATGGTCTCAGTGGCTATATGGACATTACCACAGAGATGTTCACCGTCAATAATACGACGCTTGGGAAGGCTCATGATAAAACATAATAGACATTCGTTTTCTATTATATTTAACAATATATATTTGAACAATGATCTTCTGGCCCTACACACACACACTACATATATATATATATATATATATATATATATATATATATGTATATATATATATATATATATATATATATATATATATGAAGAAATATAGTCTTAAAGTGTGCTATATTTATGGGATAAAGTGCTCAATATCTGAGATAGAGCGTGTGTAAATATAAAAGTGGACATGGAAGTCAGCACTTAGAGGCGACAGTCTGTTTCATGCTAGTGCATTCGTCAGGCGACAAAAGATGAGGTATTATGATTACTTGCATTATTTACATTATTCGGACAGCAATTCTCATCTTCATTGCCATATACACCACGTTTCGGCCGTTGTACGCTACGGCCTTTAAATCTATGTCTCTGTATATATCTGTCTATATCTCTGAGATGAGGTATTATGATTACTTGCATTATTTACATTATTCGGGCAGTAATCCTCATCTTCATTGCCATATACACAACGTTTCGCCTGACGATTGCACTAGCATGAAACAGACTGTCGCCTCTAAGTGCTGACTTCCATGTCCACTTTTATATATATATATATATATATATATATATATATATATATATGAAGAAATATAGTCTTAAAGTGTGCTATATTTATGGGATAAAGTGCTCAATATCAGAGATAGAGCGTGTGTAAATATAAAAGTGGACATGGAAGTCAGCACTTAGAGGCGACAGTCTGTTTCATGCTAGAGCAATCGTCAGGCGACAAAAGATGAGGTATTATGATTACTTGCATTATTTACATTATTCGGACAGCAATTCCCATCTTCATTGCCATATACACAACGTTTCGGCCGTTGTACGCTACGGCCTTTAAATCTATGTCTCTGTATATATCTATCTATATCTCTGAGATGAGGTATTATGATTACTTGCATTATTTACATTCTTCGAGCAGTAATCCTCATCTTCATTGCCATATACACAACGTTTCACCTGACGATTGCACTAGCAGGAAACAGACTGTCGCCTCTAAGTCCTGACTTCCATGTCCACTTTTATATATATATATATATATCAGAATCTAGTAAAGGTTTAAATAGTCAATGATAAATATTTTTCCTTCAGTTCTTTTTATCTATTGAATTAATAAACAATTTCATGCAATCACCGGAGGAGAGTAATCTTTGCTGAGAATATCAATTTTTACGAAAGTAAATTTCCGACTTAAATACTCTCATAAAAGCAAATCATATTTATTGCTATATTAGAAATCTATGCACATCTACTGACTTGAGTGATTGAATGTCCAATGTGTATATCATCTCTGGAATCCCTATATTCACATAGATTCTAAACATTAACTATTCTTAAATTACAATAAAACCGAGCTTGTAATGATTTACTGATCTTAGCTTAATCTGACTCAAGGCTATATAATTATTTTATGAATAAAGACAAAAGAAAACGTAAGCTTAGCCGTTTCTTCCTCTCATGGAATTTATCAAGAGAAATGTAAGGATCTTATTTTGTGATATGTGTATCTATATACAAGAGCAAAAAATATTGATCTTTCAAATATTTTTGCTATCGGAGTGCTGATGAATATTTATTAGGTTTTATTCACATCTTTATTTACATATATAAAACAGATATTACCGAAGGTATGAAATGATTATAAATGAAGATTTGTTTTCGTGGAAAACAATATTATATCACACTTATAAACGGCACTCCGAGGAACATATTTTCCTTTGTTAAAAGTAATCGAAAGAGAAAGTGAAGCGGAAATAATGTTCAACAACTTTACACTGATCGTCACAAATGATAGCAAAATTTGACATTGCAATTTGTCAGATTTTCTGCATGTACAATTTGTATATTTAGTTTTAGCTCTTATATTTCATATAAGAAAGAATCCCAATTTTTAAATCCTTAAAAGCAAGCATATTCAACTATAAGATAAAGAAATCACGTATTAACAACCTGATATCTCTTGCAATATCTGTCTATATCTCTGAGATGAGGTATTATGATTACTTGCATTATTTACATTATTCGGACAGTAATCCTCATCTTCATTGCTATATTCACAACATTTCGGCCGTTTGACGCTCCGGCCTTTATGTCTATATCTCTCTCTATATATGTCTATATCTCTGAGATGAGGTATTATGATTACTTGCATTATTTACATTATTCGAGCAGTAATCCTCATGTTCATTGCCATATACACAACGTTTCGGCCGTTGTACGCTCCGGCCTTTATGTCCATGTATCTCTTTATATATCTGTCTATATCTCTCAGATGAGGTATTATGATTACTTGCATTATTTACATTATTCGGGCAGTAATCCTCATCTTCATTGCCATATTTACAACGTTTCGGCCGTTGTACGCTCCGGCCTTTATGTCTCTGTCTCTCTATATATCTGTCTATATCTCTGAGATGAGGTATTATGATTACTTGCATTATTTACATTATTCGGACAGCAATCCTCATCTTCATTGCCATATACACAACGTTTCGGCCGTTTGACGCTCCGGCCTTTATGTCCATGTATCTCTCTATATATCAGTCTATATCTCTGAGATGAGGTATTATGATTACTTGCATTATTTACATTATTCGGACAGCAATCCTCATCTTCATTGCCATATTCACAACATTTCGGCCGTTGTACGCTCCGGCCTTTATGTCTATATCTCTCTATATATATGTCTATATCTCTGAGATGAGGTATTATGATTACTTACATTATTTAAATTATTCGGACTGTTATCCTCACCTTCATTGCCATATACACAACGTTTCGGCCGTTTGACGCTCCGGCCTTTATGTCTAAATCTCTCGTTTCCTCAGTTATTCGCTTTCTAACTATTCTCCTTGTCTTGATCTATGTTCTATGCGTATCACATTCTCATTCTATATCATGGCATTTGCAACTGTTTCTAAGTACTAATTTCATTGTTGTTCTTATTTTTATTCAAACCTCCTCATTGATTACATATTCGATTCATTGAATTCTCAGCCTCCTTTTCAAGATGCGTACCTCTGTGGCCTCCAGCCTCCTCTTCATCTGGAAGAAAGTTGTACTGCGTTCACTGCTGATTTATTTATTTATTCCTACATGCAACACGTGAAAGCACATGCGATAACCTCTGCCCTCGTCAGCCATAAACCAGGGGAGGTAACGCTGTTTCTGTGGCTAAGTTGGTACTGTCACCCCTGGAGCCACCAGCGGCTTTTGCCACTCGACCGAGTATTGTTTTTATATACGTGTCAGTCTCTTGAGATTTCTATTTGCAACTGCTACTGAAATTTTATTTAAACAGAGATATCAGACGGTGGATATTCTTGCATTATATCAAACTATAGTTCTCATTTTGGTTAATATAGATATCATTAAGTACACAACGTTACCCTTTAACAGATACCCTATAATTTGCCCAGTCCTGGGTATGGCGATAAATATCTGGCAGCAAGCACGCTGATCAGGAGACTTGGGCTATCCTTTGATGGGAGTTAACACTGTGAAACGTTTTTGCCTCTGTCTAGATAATCAAGGCCATGAGTACTTTTCTTTGTAGGGGAAGTTTTTTGTTTTTTCCTTGTTCGAGATTTGCTCTTATTTAAGTTGTTGGGTCTTTTGGCAGTTCATTGACTGAACAGGACGAGTTACGTTTTACTTAACCCCCTAGTAAAGTAACTACAACCAGAGTGTAGTATCTGTTCTCCTAATCTCTAATGTTAATGGTAATTAAAGCGGTTTGCCTATAAGGAAACTTTCGGTATCCATTGACCGAGCAACCGATACTTTCAGAAGAAATTTATAAATCTTTGTCTTAAAACAATTTTTCAGATAAATAAGGTTTCTCAAGTCCAGTAGCTGTTATCGAACTTTCCTCCATTGATGGGGGTTTCCTTCCTAATCTTTTGTTCGATGTAGCGTGGAATATCAACATCTTCATTACGCCATGATTATCTCTTCGTGTTACATATCCAATTCTTGCTGCTTTTGGAAGTTCTCAAATGAAATAGTTTCTGTTATTTGGTAAATTCCTTTGTTTGGGATTCTGTAGCGTCAGTCCACGCGTCTCGTATAATGATTGTCATCGCTAAGATGTACAGGCTTTATTCGCTGGAAACACGTTTTTAAAAAAATTATATAAAAAAAGGATAATACTTTCAGATTTAAAATACACAAGTATTTATTGCATTAAGAGGGAAAGCTATCGACATGAAATTTATTGATTGAAAATATACAAATATTTATTTTCTATTTTTTAATTATTATTTCTCTGCGAAATGTTATATAATTTTGCGCTGTTTGGTTGAATGGATCCTATAATCTGGGAAATCTAAATATTTCATTGAATTAGAAGATAATTAGTTTTTTAGAGAAGTGCCGGACTGAAACAGCCCTGGGTTTGACGATAAACTACATCCGGCAGCATTGCCTCTGATCAGGAGATTAGAGCCTTTGCGGAGAGTGGAACCACCTCTTAATTGCTAGTTCTCGGTATGACAATGAACTATATCCGGCAGCATGCCATATGGTCTGCTTATTTGAACGGATCATATAATTCGAGAAAGCTAAATATTTCATAGAATTAAAAGATAATTATTGTTTTAGGGAAGTGTCGGAGTCAAATAGACCTGGGTTTGAAGAAAAACTACATCCGGCAGCAAGGTCTCTAATCGGGATATTGGAGGTTTTGAGGAGCGTGGAACCACCTCTTAACTGCTAGTCCTGGGTATGACAGTAAACTGCATCAAGCAGCAAGGCCTCTGATTGGAGGATTTGAGGAACGTGGAACCACTTCTTAATTGTTGTCGTTCCCAGGTTCATCCTGATCCTAGGTGGTAGCACCTAAATAAATAGGGTTTTCTGCCAATTGTCCCCTTGTCTATAATTCATTTCCGGTAAATTTCGGTATAATTGATTCCTCGGGGACGTTCTTAATTTAAAACTGAGAACTCCCAATTTTGGCATTTACCGTGTCACGTGATTGTGACGCCAGTGACATAATTGATTTTATGATTCTTGACCTTTGACCATGTCAACCGCTTGGTCAAAATACCTCAGATCAGTCAAATCCTATTCTAAAACCTGCAACGTTATCACGTCCTATAGCAAATTTATTATGTAACTTTTTCTTATTTACACTATTTGCGTTCGAAATATTATCCTTATCTTGATATCAAAACATTTCGGCTGTTGTGACCTACGACCATTATCAGGTGTATATCGATCCGGGTATCCTAGAAGGAATTCCAATGTGAAACTTTAATTTGATCTCTGTGGACATATGGAGGGTAAACCTTACTGATCAGCCCCTGTGGAATGAAGGCAACTTACTGCACATGCAAAAGCAACGACGATTTAAATATCTCAAAGACTCAGCGCATATGATTGGCTACGATGACCCGCTTAGTAGCCGTAGCAGAAATAAAAATGAATACGATATGGAAGCCGCTAATTAAGGAAGAAAGTCACATCACAGCAAATCTCCAAAAGCAGCCACAGCCCTAACAAAAGCGGAAACCTTCAGTTTGTGTATGACAAGCTGCAGAAACGCCCAATCAGCAGGCAGGTTAGGCATAAGCTTTTGGGGTCCAAGTTCCACACTGAATTGTCCTCCGATCATAGCCTAGTGGAGTAAAGGTTTGGTTTGGGAATTTAGTGAAATAGTAACTGTGAGTTCGCTCCCTGTGTACCTGGACTTAGTGTAAACGTGTTGAGCAATAACTGCGTAGCACTGGAATAAGTATAGACAGTGGGAGAAGAAAAAGTCTATTGAGTTAATTTGAATAAATTCTTCAGTTTGGAGTTCCATGTAAGTTAGCAAGATAGATATATAACTGATGAAGTTCGGAGTGCACACCCACCGAAACGTCGTAAAACCAAAACAAACAAAAAAACAAAAAAACAAATCGTATCTCCTCACTCTTGAAATTCAGGAAGACTCTTATTTGTTTGTTTCTAAATATTTTCCCCGTTGAATAAGAAATTGTTCAACTTTTACATGGCATATTTTATCGTGTCGCATTTCCTGTCTTCTGTCAGATCACTTCCGATATTGATGTTCAATTCATTGCTAGAACTGCTGCTATGAAAGTTGGTTTGCTGCGTTTTGCTAGCTAAGTTTTCTCGCCAGAATCTATCTTACATATTCATAATTCTACCTTCATCAATGCTTTGAATATTGCTGTCACATCACATCTGATACACCTGCTATACATTTATAGATTTTTTTTTAAAATCTAAAGGCGAATCTGCAATGTTATTGGTCCTGACCTGGCATCTCGGCCTCAATCCTTTCCCATCGCCATAATATAGCTATGCTTTACTGTTTTTTTTAATAAATACTTTCAAGGTAATTGTTCAGATGAAATTTCCTTTATATTGACTAGGCATTATGAATTTAAGTGCATGAGTAGATTGACGGTAAGGTCTCATCATTTTACTGTTCATATGGTCAGATTTCATTTCCATCACTTCTCGTTTGTGGAACTCTCTTTCCTTATTTTTTGTCTTCTTAATTGCAGTTATTTTATTCTCCTCGCATTAATAGTAGTTTTTCTCATATTCTCTAACACTTAGTAACCCCTTGCATCCTAGTGGCTTTATTGCCTTTGATCTTCAAAAATTTAAATGCAATGTCAATCGTTATCTTCTGTCTTCTTAATTCCAGTTCTTTTATTCTTCCCTCTCATTAATAATATTTTTTCTCATATTCTCTAACACTCAGTAACCACTTGCATCCTAAGTCTACCCTTCATCCATTATTTGAATATTATTGCCACTTCTTTATTGGTACTCCTGATATATATTTGTAGATTCTTGATAAAATCCAAAGATGAATATGCCATGTTATTGGTCAAGACCTGGCATCTCAGCTTCAGTCATTTCCCCACCTCCGTAACATAGTTTCCCTGTGCCTTTTCTATAAATTATTTTATGGTATTTGTTCTGATGAACTTTCCTCTTTGGTACCTCGATTTTATGAATTTAAGCGCCTTACTATATTGGCAGATAGGTCTCCTCATTTTACTTTTGGAATTCCTAGATTTAGTTCTATGCTAAGTGTTTTTTCTCGTACATCTTATTTGTCCAAACCCTTTCCGTCTTCTTGATACACAGACGACTTGAACGTTCAAAAATTAAATACAATCACAATCCTTTCTTTGACTGTTCTTAACGTACTTTTATCAATCACTCTTTTTAATAGTATTTTGTATTATATTCTGTAACATTCAATAACCCCAGGCGTGTTAGTGGCTTTATTGCCTTGCTTGTGGTGAAATAATTGTGTGTGTGTTTGTATCTATTACCACGTCTGATATCTCCAGGTACACGTTGTACAATACACACAAAAAGAGAAATTTATTCTACAAGTTCTGTGGTATTACACACACACACACACACACACACACACACACACACACACACACACACATATATATATATATATACATATATATATATATGCACACACAAACAAACGAACACACACACACACACATATATATATACACATATATATATGCACACACAAACACACGAACACACACACACACACACACACACACACACACACACACACACACACACACACATATATATATATATATATATATATATATTAAACTTCTTCCTTGTAGGAGGTGAATGAATATTAGTATACTGGATGTAAACAACGCTTCGATAGAAAATTCTACACTTTTAATCTTAAAGAAACATCTTCAGCTATTCTTTTCGATACTTCAAAATATAATAAACCTGTATGTGAGACCAAGGTGTTAATCATCTTTCTATGAAAGATGCGAAAATATTTATCAATTTTCGATATATTCCGAATA
>OZ038509.1:68212910-68222910 GCA_964036315.1 Acanthosepion esculentum | reverse complement strand
AGACCTCACCCACTTCCTTAAGCATGGGGATGATTTAATAGCTTTCTCGATGCGGTGAATATCACAGGAACTATCAAACTGAGAGTCTTCCACGGTTTGTTGAAGCTCTTTCCGTACTACCGGATTCTTCAACTTACTCACATCAACCCGATTGGGAATTTTGAACCCCACACCGAATTAAATTTTCGCCTCATACGCAGTTTCTGTTTTGCCGTTACAAGATAGTGGTCATAACCAAATTGTGCACCCCCCTTATTACTCGTACACTGCAAACATCTTGAAGATCACGTTGACGACAAATTACGTAATCAATGATGTGACCATGGCGAGACCTTGGGTTAATCCAGGTTACCTTGTGGATGTCATTTTGCTGAAAGAAAGTATTGCATATGGAAAGATTGAGGTTCCTATTGCTGTTTACCTTACCAAGTCCAAAACGGCCTACGGTTTCATCATTTGTTCCCAACGTCGCATTAAAATCCCGCAAAAAGGAGAATTTTATCAGCCTGAGAAATCTTTGATAGCGTTGAATGGAGGTCTTCCTACAAAGCATTTCCTGACTATTGGGCATGATTTGACCATAGACAGGGATCAATGCCATGATTCTGATTCCTAGCAGTGGTATACGAATAGTCATGATTCTGTTAGGGATGCTCCAGATGTCACGCTGCTCGGCCTAGAGGCCTGGATCAGAGTGTAGTATCTGTTCGCAGATCGTTCGCTTTGTCGGTCTTTTGGCTGAGAGCGTCACTTGATACTTACCTGGTGTAGGGATTCGTCCCTGCGCTGGTAGTATCATGGCTACGACTAACTTGGACCGGCTCCGACCAGGACCAGCTATGACAAGCCAAGACTAGCTCTGACCAGCTTGGACAAGCTAAGACCAGATATGACTAGCTTAGACCAGCTTGGACAAGCGGCCCGGGTGAAAACACTCGGGTACCCACGTTAAAAAACGACCTTGTGTCACAACCTGACTCAGTGGGGTGTCAAGTCAATACCGGGATGCTCTAGTTGTGCAAGAGGATCATATTTTATTAAACACCCACCTGCAGACTTAACTTTCCAATAGAAAGTGTAGCCTGCGTTTTTTTTTATCAGTTGATCCTCATCCTTAAAGGCGGTCACAGAGAGAACCGCTATGGCAATATTATACCTTGATAATTCCTTTGCTACAATAGCAGTTCTGCGTTCACGTGTTTTACTTTCAGCCCTATCTAAAAGGGTTCTCACATTCCAAGAACCAACTTTCTTCATGAAGTGTATCTGATGGTTAAAATCTGATTTTGACTTTTCCATTTTTGCCTGCAAAGATGAACAACCGCCGACCGCCGGAGGCCGACCAGCTAGAAAAATGACTAGAGCTTTTGTTTTAAGTCACCTTTTCTAGACCATTCCCAAATTAATGGATGAGTAGATTTTCCCTGACAAGGGCTGCTCAGATGCTAAGGAGTCCGCCGAAGGATGCCGCAGTTTAACCAGCAAAACAACGACGTTAGATAATCCCAAAGTCGCCTATGTGCAGATTCGTGACTATGTGCTCCCAGCCCGTCAAGATTGTGCACGTTGCTACTCCTCCATCGCCATGGGATTTGTAGATATCTACACATTAAGATGGCAATACAACATGCCTGTGCGACACATATGAAGCCTCTCTACCCCTTTAAGCATTTTCCCAGTGACAAGCATACGTGAGATGACTGGACATCTATTGCGGCTGCATGTTTTTTTATCACAGAGTTTAACCTCTCTGTTGGTTGAAACAGATTCTACTGGTTTACAGCTTTACTAGTAGCACACATATGTAGATATACATACATATTTTAAAATATTTTTTTTATCTTTATACGTTCTTTTTATAGATACAAATATTTAAGTAAATGCTCTGTTTATAATAAACAGTATTAAACAACATTTACCAGCCTGAATGACCGAGAAATCTTCATAGAAAATATGCGTCCTCCGACAGGAATCGAACCTGCAAGGTCGATTTTACTGTTTTTAAACCACAATTCTCCATGATTTTCTCTCATACATTCATATCTGCTCGATGCGTATCCAGATGTAAACAAATGACGTCATACATTATGAAATGGACAAAGCCGAAAATTATTTTAAGACATTTTTATGTTAATACATTTTTTTTTATAGATTCAAATATTTAATTAAATGCTCTGTTTTTATAATAAACAGTATTTATAACATCTACCGGCTTACATACAAAATATTCCTGTGGACAAATATTTTCTATGAAAATGTCTCTGAAATTCAAGCCGGTAAATGTTTATTATAAACAGGGCCTTTACTTAATTATTTGTATCTACAAAAAGAACGTATAAACATAAAAAATGTCTTAAAATAATTGTCAGACTTTGTCCATTTCATACATACATATGTGTCGGAGACGTTCATATGGATGCAAAGATTAACTATTGATAAACAAAATGATCCTGAAAAATTGGAAGGGGGTAGAAATCTCAGAACAGCATAGATATTTTGCTGCAAAGCCTTTGATAGTGCGCCACACTCTTGGATCCTCAAGGCTTTGGAAATGTACAGTCTTCTTGGTGATAGTAAATTTCCTTAAACACAGCATGGGAATGTGGAAAAACACATTATACTGAAATCACACCAAAGGTACGGCCATTTCCAACATCGTGAATATGCGACGAGGAATCTTTTGAAGTAGACTTCCTCTTACCCCTTCTGTTTTGTCACTCCTTAATCTGCCTTAGGCAGGAAGTGAACAATAATAGCTCTGGAGGCAAAGTAAAAAAAAGTAATTCCTAAATGTATGTTCTCGAACCTTTTGTCAAAGACAATGAGCTGAAGCGTCTCCTCGATGCTGAAAAAATGTTTCAGTGACGACAAAGTTATGGATTTCGGATTAAATTAATGCGTAAAAATAATATTCAAAAAAAGGAGAATTACAGAAAGACACGCAACAGATTTAGGTTTTGTCATAAATATTAGGAAACTATAACAAGAAGAAGACTATATGTACCTAGGAATTAGCGAAGGTGCTGGAATACAGCATACGAAAATGAAGGAGAAATACTGTGAAATACTACTGGGGTTGACTACCGAGTTGAATGAAAGAAAAACAGAATATCAGAAACAGATACTTTGCCTGTCGTTCCCTGTGGTGCAACATCCTTAACTGGCTAATAGCTGATATTAAGTGAATGAACGCCAAAACGAAAAACATTCTTACTTGCCATCCCATGCCTGATACCAAGGCTGATGGTGATCGCCTGTATGTACCCAGATCCAAAGGAGACAGAGGATTAGTTCAACTATGTTTTACAAAAATACAAAAATCATCTTTCAAAGATACCTGGAAACTACAGAAGATTGGGTAATGATCCGTGTCGAAGAACAAGAAAGAAGAAACTATTCAGTAATAAATGAAGCCACCAAATTCAAAATGGAATTTCAAGTGGGTGAAGAAATGCAATTAAATATAATACACCTAATGCAACGGCAAAAAAGAAATAAAATAAAAAAAAGAGAGCAAGGGCAAAAATTCAATGGAGCCGGTAGAGAAACATCGGCAAGATAAACCTCTTCCCGGTCAATATTCTACCTGACCAAACAGGCTGATGTAGACAAACTCATCAGTGGTTACCTAGTGCAGAGTTAAAAGCTGAAACCGAAGGTTTTATTTGTTACAGTTTTTTGTGTAGCTATTAACTAGTGAGCAAACCAAAATGAGCTAACTCATTTTATAGTCCACCCATAGAAGGTTAACCAATCAGAAGACTTGAAATATTCGATCCGATGTGTATAAAGTCGGCCATTTCGTTTTCTTTTCTTGTCGGAATATATACTGCTAACCTGTCAGATGAAAAGACCTGCAGAACTACGTTTTCTTACTCTCTCCGAATATCCACTGCCAACCTCTGATATGGAAGACCTTAAGAATTCCTGAATAGCTGCTCCTAGACATTTTTGCTGTTACATTGAACAAATTACTTCCTACGTCGGATTGCTACATTGAAACTACATTAAACATGTATTACATTATTCTTGCTGCACAGGACCAAGGCCTGTTTACTAGGAGTTACTAAACACAAATACTGAAAAATTGTGTCAGACAAAAATAAATATTCTATAATAAATTAACAGAATCAATTGATTATCTTCTATCAGTTTCCGAGATATTTGCCCCCAATAAATATAAAACCCGGCACGACAGAGTGGGCCAATATCTACATTAGAAAATCTGCAAATTTTACGGAAAAGAAAATGCATGGAGTTAGCATGAGCACTATCCAGACCGGGTTACGGAGATAGAAACTCTAACAATTGTATGGGACCTTACAATACACACCGACAGAACAATCAAAGATAATCGCCCAGACATCGTGATCAGAGACCGCAAAAAGAAAATGAGCCTTATTATTGACATGGCAGCTCCGTAGACTGTAATGTATCTTTGTAGATCTTCGAAAACTATCAAAAATACAAGGACCTTGAGATCAAAATCTGAAAACTTTAGCCCATGAGGTCATCAACAATTACAGTCATAGTTAGAGACCTCGGATTGATTGGAAAAGGTACCGATAAACTCATTAAAGGGTTTCCTGGTAGCGTGTAATAAATATGATTTATGAAGAAGTTTATCTATGTAAAATATGAGTGATCTTATGTTTTTGGGGAATTATTTTTTTGGGGGGGGGAATATCATGATGTGATTTTTTTTATTTTAGGTCTCTGGTTGGGACCCTGAAAGATAATAATAATAATAATAATAATAATAATAATAATAATAATAATAATAATAATAATAAACTATTAAAATAAAAGTACCTTGATATCAAAATCTCCAAAATGTGGCACATATGGACATTAACAATTTCACTTGCAGATGGGCAATTTATGATTTATTGGAAGAGGTTTCGAAAAACTCAATGAATATATAGATACACGGTGGCACGGTGGAGTAATGGATAACGGCTTGGATTGAGGAATCGGAGAGCCGAGTTCGAATTCCAGTCGAATCCATTACATTCACTTACGTGCTAATACCATTGGGAAAGGTGTGAATCCTCTTCTTCTCCCTCCAGCTATGGGTAAATAGGACAGACTGGGTTCTATAGCCTTGGATGGCAACTGGTCTAGCAGAAGGACAACACTGAATTCAAAACCTGCGGAGGGTCGTTTGGGGACCAGGTTCGTGTGGATGATCCTGCATGAAACCTTCACCGCTATTATCAAATCTCATGTGTCGGCGTCGGGCTCTCAGTTTCTAGGAACTGATTTGCTTGACCCTCATACGTCGAATTCGACAGGAGAATTGATGTTGATGTTGATTATATATATATATAACATCTCAAAGAAACAATTTATAAAATGAAACTAATATTCGAGTTGTTGTCAGCCGGAAGACATACGCCAAGGGTTTTTGACAATTTCAAATATTCATCTTCAGGGTGCAATTCTCCCATACATAGGCAAACCATAAGATGAAATATATGCAGACGGAAACAACAACACAAATATAAGGATCTTATTATTCAAGGAATTGATAGTAAGTTAATGTATCATTAATTAATCCTAGCGAAGAAAGTTCGCCATAAATCATATTAAAGAAAAGCTAATGTTTAGGGAGGGTAGGGGTGTATTTTCAACGAATTCTGACATTCTTTTTTTTAATAACAACAACATTTTTTCGACATTTTTTTCGTACTTGTCTCCTTAAAGATTATTTATAAAAGGGGTGCTGGCTTTAGAATACGTTATATTTAATTACAACTTTAAAATATTTTACTCTTAATTACAAATAGACTCTATTTCTTTTTAAAAACAAGTAAATGTAATAGAATTACTTAAATTATTTAAAATTATTTTTTCATATCAAATATAAGTATGTCTATTACCAGCTCCCAATTTTTTTTAATATTATTTAAGGAGAATTTTTGACAATGACGGCAAGGAATAGCTATTTCATTTCTTTGATTCAGTAAATTTTTATTTTTCATAAACTTAAAAAATATATAGTTTCTTATGTTTGCACAAAGGACATGGGTCATTTAATGACCTACATATTCTAGCTTTTCTTATTAATTTCCATTTTACTGTAGGTGTTTTATTGGTTTCTTTTAAGTGCCAGAAATATTTTGAAAGGGATCTCTGATTTCTGTAATTATTTATCCTAGATGGAGTTTGATGTTCATTGAGAAACTAGTTTTAGCTTCAATTTTTGAAACATGGTTATTACTGTGTAGCGAAGAAACCATATTTTAAATCAGTTAATTTATAATATTTATGCTCTGTAAATATACATTGAGCACTGTTTTGTAAAAATAAAAATAAAAAATATCAATAAGAACACCGGATTATATATCTTACTGTTCTTTCTTTTTATTTATACACACACACACATAGACACACACACACACACACACACACACACATATATATATATATATATATATATATATATATATATATATATGGTATTAATACATGTATAAAATTTGAAATTTGTCACTGCGCTGATTGATGTTATATTCAGCACCACAATAGTTTCGTAGACGGACTCTTCAATTATCGCTCAGTCCATTCGTCAGGAGATACCGGCAAGTGTCTTCTTGTTTTCCTTATTTTCATATTATGTTAAAAAATAATACGTGCATTTTTCTTCTTTCATTGTATATTTATGTGTATGTGTCTGTGTGTATGTGTGTACAAGAGTATACCCACGTTTGATAAGGTATAGTTTTAAGGTATGCTCTATTTATGTGTAAAATAGATAGAGTATATATAAATATAAACGAGAACACTGCGGTCAACATCCAGAGACTGTTGCCTTTGGGTGTTGACTTCAATGTCCACTTATATATATATATATATATATATATATATATATATATATATATATATATATATATATATATATATATATATATATATATATATATATATTTTACAATGAATCATTCATAGAGAAAACAGATATAGAAGTTAATGATATAAAAGGCGAGAATACATCCTCGTAAACGAATTTACTAAAAGACATTAACCCCAAAACTGTAAATGAATTATTCAACTGGAATTTATAAACAGGGATCCTAACATTCATTTACAGGTTTGGGGTTAATGTCTTTTAGTAAATTTGTTTGCGAGGATGTATTCTCGCCATTTATATCATCAACTTCTAGATCTGTTTTCTGTATGAATGATTCATTGTAATGTAAATTGATCTGCACCACATACTTCATATATATATATATATATATATATATATATATATATATATATATATATATATATATATATATACTGTCAGAAATACCACACGTTATCTGTGATGTACTTTTCCATAAAAACGTAAGCATTTCAAAAATTTCTTTATTAACACCAAAAACATAAAAGCATAATTATTCAAATACAATATTCTAAATAAGTTTAAAAATATTCTAATCTTAATATATAACCGGAAAAATTCAAATTCATTATTCTGAGAGCAGAAAAAAAATTAAATAATACCAAAAACAAAAAAGAAATATAAGCATTCAAATAGAATTCTTTAATTATCTTCTGAAATTATTCTAATTTAGTCAAGTATGTAAACACAAAAATTCAAATTCATGTTTCGAAAATGATTCTAATCTGAGAACATTTACAACCGGTATATTTATCTCTCTCTCTCTCTCTCTCTCTCTCTCTCTCTCTATATATATATATATATATATATATATATATATATATATATATATGAATATGCGATTTTATATATATATTATTTATATATTATATATGCGCGGTACTTATTGGAAAGCGCTCAATATTAGCGATATAGCTAACATATTTTGTTGGTTTGATGTGAGTTTGCGAGCATGGGTTTCACGCTATTTGTGATTTCAGACATATATATATATATATATATATATATATATATATATATATATATATATATATATATATATATATATATGTATATATATATATATATATATATATATATATATATATGTATATATATATATATATATATATATATATATATATTTATATATATATATAAAAGTGAACATAGATGTCAACACTTAGAGGCGACGGTCTGTTCCATGCTAGATGCAATCGACAGGCAACTCTTTTTGCATCTAGCATGAAACAGACTGTCGCCTCTAAGTGTTGACTTCTATGTTCACTTTTATATTTACACACGCTCTATCTCTGATATTGAGCACTTTATCCCATAAATATAGCACACTTTAAGACTATATATATATATATATATATATATATATATATATATATATATATATATATATATATATAGAATAATTCATACCAAAAGTAAATTAGTAAAGTTTATGAGATATAATGGCGAAATCACTGCGCTAACTAAATTTTTAAAAATTAACCCACTAACCACTCGATGTATGTTATGATCCTTGTTTTTTATTTATTTTTTTTTTAATTATATAGTTTATTAGGTCTTCCTTAAATATGCAAGTACTTTCGATAAATTCTCCGGTCATCATCAGGCATGCAAATATTTTTTTTTGGTAAAATTCCACCTTAGCGTTACGATTGCTCACTCCACAAGTTTGTATCTGTTATACAAAAAAAATTCATATTTTGAATTGCATTATGTATTTTCGTCTCGGACGCTACTTGAACTTTACTTTTTGTATGAATGATTCATTGTAATATAAAGTAAACTGCACCACATATTAAATATATATATATATATATATATATATTACCAGACTTGCCCGAAATACCTATTACATAAAAATGAAAGTATTTTATATACTTCTTTATTGACACAGAAGCATAGCAGAATAACTGGGCAAATACAATATTCTAATTATCTTAAAAATATTCTAATTCTAATATGTAAACACTAAAATTCAAATTCAATATTCTGACAGCAGAAAGAAGTCAAACAAAGCAAAAACATTAAATTAAAACAAATACAAATGTCTAATTATATTCTAAAATTGTTCTAATTTAGTGAAGTGTGTAAATACGCCAACTGAAATTCAGTTTTTTTTAATGTTTCCAATATGAGAACAGAACAAATGGGCAAAAAATTGAGAATAATCATTGAAACATCTTCATGAAAGAAAGTCTTTAGAAACAATGTTTTTTTTTTCCTTTTCCTTATATTCACTTCCAATTCTTGAACATGCAACACAATATTGTCCATGGGAAACGCATACTTTTTTGTATTATGTGAAATTGAAGCCTCTGAGAGTGTTGCTTCTCATTGGCTATTACCTTCAAGTAGTTTTGCTTTTATTACATGATTCTCTGTAATTCGTGTTACCAATTCCATCACCTCTCCGAAGGTCCTCAAAAGACACTGGACCTTGAACTTCATGAAACAACATTCTTAAGTAAATACATTCCTATTGATTTGAATTTGGATTAGTTTGTTTTTGGAGAGCAAGCAGCATATTAGCATCTGATCTTTTGTTTATATATTTGCATCCATACTTGAAGGATTTTACAGAATTGCAAAATTCAATTGTTCACTTAAAAAGAAAGCACAGTAAGGGACAATACACCTATTATCAAATTCATACTGTCTGACAACCATTGCTTGAAATCCGCCATATTCAGATTTTCTTTTCTTTGATGAATATCCATCTTCACCATACTGTCTCTCTTGCAAGAACCCTCTGGGTTGTCTCTTGGTACACATGTTGTCTTTCATCACGGGAGAATTTCTATTCATTGCACCAAATGAAGCATGTGTGCTTTCACCAATTCATACAGTAATATGTCTTCAGTTGGATCTGCTATTTCACCAGAAATGATGTTATCAATTCGATTGGAATGAACCCTTTTTATTCAGTCAAATTAAAATGCGAGACTGGGGACGCCTGTGTTTTTCCCACTCTGTAGTGTAACATATGACGTCTAACTGTAGCAGATACAATCTTTTTTTGTGAATAAGACCATCATTGCTATCAGCCTTGACAACCTGGCTATAAGATCATGTCTATGAACATGCAACTGTTCTCCAAGCATTTCATTT
>OZ038509.1:68185410-68207910 GCA_964036315.1 Acanthosepion esculentum | reverse complement strand
GTAATTCTAATACATTTATTTGGTTTTAAAAAGAAATCTAGTCTATTAAAAATTAAAAGTGAAAATTATTTAAAATTGTAGTTAAATAAAACGTATTCTAACCTAAACATCCCCCCAAAATCTTTAAGTATACAAATAGAAAAAATGCCGTAAGATTTTTTGCCGTTAACAATAAAATTTTCAAAAATCCTGACGACATGCATTTAACGGATGTCAGAATTCGTTGAAAAATACATCCCTAACCATCCCTAAACACAACCGCTTTTTCGATCGTAACTAATAACTGATACAAGAAAAGTTAATGAAAATGAACACGCTGCCACCCCTTGTCTGGATGAGTGGATTTCTCTGTATCCTTGGAAAAAGTGAATTATGTATTTTTGACATGCCTTTAGAACTCAGTAAATTTAAAAATAAGTTACTACGAAATTCGCTTGAGGATGAAACGGAACTAATATTTTTAATTTAATTACAAAACTGAATTCGAAGCTTTTAGCTTCCATTTTTGAAACATGGTTATTACTGTGTAGCGAAAAAATATTTTAAATCAGTTAATTTATAATATATATATATGTATGTATGTGTGTGTGTGTGTGTGTGTGTGTGTGTGTGTGTGTGTGTGTGTGTGTGTGTGTGTGTATAAAGGTTAATGGTCAGAGTTCAATTAGACCAGGAAACGGTAATATTAAAATGTGCTCAATACACGTGTAAAAAAATTAAATAAAAATAAAAGACAACATCATAGATTTTAACTTTAAAAATTAGGTGATCAGTTGATTCCACTACCTTGGTTTCATAGTTACAGTATCCGCAGGTGATTTTTATCAATTGATCTCCAAATGCTTTATTAAAAAAAAGAAAAGAAAAAATAAACGCTATATTATCGTTTCAAAAATCAATAAACAAACGCACGGCGATAGAAAGGGAGGATAACTATGCGAAGAAAGAGGGAAGAGAAGACGAAGATCCGCGAGGAAAAGTAAGGTATGTGTATTTTAAATATATCGGTCGGTGTGACGTTAATTGAAATTTACATATTTTTTTTTATCCAGCCTCATATGAGCTGAAGGGGAATTTTTTGTGTGTATGCAATGGCTCATGATTTCGGATCTCTGGTTCAAAAGGAAACGGAAATATCATTATTGCTAATTTTTCATAATAGTAAAAGTAGCAAATATTATTGTGATGTTATAAGATTTTGCCTTTACGATCGGATCCTTGCTATTTTTTCTTTTAAATTCCACACATGGTCAACTCGTTTGTCTAGTGCTCTTAAGACTTATTAGCTTGACTGACCACCTATGATTGTACCATCTTCGTTTGTAAGTACATCCTATGTACGTTTTATTCTGGCCATTAATATCTGTTACTTCTGATTTATAGATTATTACTTGGGGTATTCAAATCTCCATATAACGGACAACTATTCTTATTTCTACAGTTGCATAAAAGACAACTATTAACTATATTTTGCTGCATGTTAGTTTTGAGATTTCTGGCTTTGTGTCTATTTATTATTGTTTCTAAATTACTAATGTAGCGGTAGTTTAATTTAACTGTGTTTTTTATTGAATATCTTATGTAATTCTGTATCTTTTGTGAAGTGATTATTAAATAATTTGCATGAAGCATTGGATACATAGAATAATCATCTTAAGCTCATTTGAGGCTGGATAAAAAGTATGTACATTTCAATTAACACCGACCCCCACCGATACATTTATAATACACTTCTTCTTCTTCTTCTTCTTCTTCTTCTTCTTCTTCTTCTTCTTCTTCTTCTTCTTCTTCTTCTTCCTCTTCTTCTTCTTCTTCTTCTTCTTCTCTCTCTCTCTCTCTCTCTCTCTCTCTCTCTCTATATATATATATATTCATACATTTTTCATTAAATAATATAGATAAGTGTTGTCTATATATTTTATGTAAGTTCTTTTCATATCGTCTGATAAGCTTAATAACATTATCATTAAACAATGAAAGAAAATCACAATATTGATACATATTTTTAATCCAATCTAAGCTTTCGGCTTACATAAGCCATTATCAAAGATGACAATTACACAATATATTAAGCAATACACGAACAACAAATTGATGATAGTCTGTTTTTGTTTACATGGATGATTTCCAAGCAACAATAAACACGTGCATATAAGACGCTAAAAGCGAAAATCGCACAACAGCTCATGACGTCACACATGACCACGAGAGAGTGAATCCGATGAGTATTGAGTATGGAAAGCCGTTGGTATGAACCAATGGCTTCTGTTACTAATTATAGGCATTTAAGGATATTTGTGGATATTTCATAGTTTATTTTGTTCAGGTTAGGTTATATATATATATATATATATATATATATATATATATATATATATATATATATATATATATATATATTGATAATATTAATGGAAAATATACACATACATATACAATCATATATCTAAAATATATAAATAAATATACATACATACACATACATATGTGTATAAAAAATAATTCTAAGAGGATAGAATCCAGGTAGAACTCAATGTCTAGGACAGAGTAAGGATATTATAAAAAGTCTTAAAAACTAATATTCCATGGTCATAATTTATTCCATTGGAATCGTGAAAACGATCTAATTGTTTTCACGATTCCAATGGAATAAATTATGACCATGGAATATTAGTGTTTAAGTCTTTTTATTATATATATATATATATATATATATATATATATATATATATATCGATAACAATCCATTCCAGAAATGCTATCAGTCAGTGGAAGTCTAAAAGAAAGCCATTTAAGGCAAACTCTCATTGCGCTAAAATGCTGGGTATCACAGATGGAACATTAATTGAATTGAGTTTTTCGTAGACGTTAGGAGATTTCAACAATATGTCATTTGCTGAAACCTCTTGAAAACCGAATAATTATGAAAATGTTTATCCCTGTATCTTTGGAATCAGAGTACTGAACAATCAGCTTAGTGACAAATGTTATATTTGCATTAAGATTATATATATATATATATATATATATATATATATATATATATATATATATATATATATATATATATATCGACCACGAGTCCCGAAACACTTTCAAGTCGTATGGCCACCGTAGCAGTAGAAGTGGGTGTCTTGGGCAAGATAGCCTGGAGGCGCCGAACCCTCTCTAGACTGGTTTGAATTCAGTTTTAGACCGAGTGCCACACAAGGCTATAGAACTCAGTCTGTCCTGCTCTTTATCCATAACTTAGGAGGTGAGAAAAAATGTATTCGTACCTTTCCCAAGAGTATTAACACGTATGTAATTGATTCAAGTGAAATTCGAACGATGAAAAAATTAATTTATTACTCACCAATACGTTTAGAACAAAATCTAATTATACCAGTAGGAATATTTGCAATCAGTCAGCTATCTGCCATGCGTAAAAACGCGTAGGCGATCATGTATCTTTCGATACATAACTGACGAGGCAGATTTTTTTCCCGCAGTAGGTTGCCATTTCGTTCAGCGGTAGACATCCAAGGCCATAGAACTCGGTTTGTCCTGCTATTTACTCATTGCTGGGCGGGGGAGAAGAATTGGATTCATACCTTTCCCAAGGTAATAGTACGTAAGTGAATGTTATGTATCCGACTAAAATTCTAAATAGGCTCTCTGATTCTTCAATCCGAGACGCAGTTCATTACTCCATTGTATATATATATATATATATATATATATATATATATATATATATATATATATATATATATATATATATATGTATATATATATATATATATATACACTCGAGATTCATTCTGTTTCAATTTTCAAACGAATAGAAAGGAAATGAAAGAATGCTAAATGCCATTCTGTGTTGTTTTCTAGTCGCCTGAAGATGCCGAGAGCGTTAAACTCGTGTGACAAATCAAGCTGTCCTGTGGAATTAAAGGTGTGAAGCTTTTTTTTTGTTCTGTCTAGCTAATCAAGGGTTTGAGTACTTTTCTTTGTTGAGTAGGTATTATTTTTTCTTTACTTGTTCCAGATTTTCTCTTATTTAAGTTATTATGTCTTTTGGCAATTCAAAATAGCAGGTGCTACTCGAGTTACGTTTTACTTAACTCCCTAGTAAGGGAACTGCTGCCAGAGTGTAGTATCTGTTCTCCTTATCTTATATACGGGATATACTGGGATCAAAGTGTAGTATCTGTTCTCCTTATCTCTAATCAGTCAGTTCAGTGCCATACGAGATATACTGGGATCAAAGTGTAGTAACTATTCTTCTAATCTCTAATCTTAATGGTAATAAAAGCGGTTTTCTTATAAGGAAACATTCGCAATCCATTGACCAAGCAACCGTACCGGTTGCTTTGTCAATGAATAGCGAATTCTCAGCAGAAATTTTAAAATTTTTCTCTTAAAACAATTTTTCAGATAAATAAGGTTTCTCATGTCCAGTAACTGTTATCGAACTTTCCTCCATTGATGGGGGTTTCCTTCCTAATCTTTTGTTCGATGTAGCGTGGAATATCAACATCTTCATTACGCCATGATTTTCTCTTCGTGTTACATATCCAATTCTTGCTGCTTTTGGAAGTTCTCAAATTAAATAGTTTCTGTTATTTGGTAAATTCTTTCTTTGGGATTCTGTAGCGTCAGTCCACGCGTCTCGTATAATGATTGTCATCGCTAAGATGTACAGGCTTTATTCGCTGGAAACACGTTTTTAAAAAATTTATATAAAAAAAGGATAATACTTTCAGATTTAAAATACACAAGTATTTATTGCATTAAGAGGGAAAGCTATCGACATGAAATTTATTGATTGAAAATATACAAATATTTATTTTCTATTTTTTAATTATTATTTCTCTGCGAAATGTTATATAATTTTGCGCTGTTCGGTTGAATGGATCTTATAATCTGGGAAATCTAAATATTTCATTGAATTAGAAGATAATTAGTTTTTTAGAGAAGTGCCGGACTGAAACAGCCCTGGGTTTGACGATAAACTACGTCCGGCAGCATGGCCTCTGATCATGAGACTAGAGCCTTTGAGGAGAGTGGAACCACCTCTTAATTGCTAGTCCTCGGTATGACAATGAACTATATCCGGCAGCATGGCCTCTGATCGGGAGATTAGAGCCTTTGCGGAGAGTGGAACCACGTCTTAATTGCTAGTCCTCGGTATGACAATGAACTATATCCGGCAGCATGCCATATGGTCTGCTTATTTGAACGGATCATATAATTCGAGAAAGCTAAATATTTCATTGAATTAGAAGATAATTATTGTTTTAGAGAAGTGTCGGAGTCAAATGGACCTGTGTTTGATGAAAAACTACATCCGGCAGCAAGGTCTCTAATCGGGAGATTGGAGGTTTTGAGGAGCGTGGAACCACCTCTTTAACTGCTAGTCCTGGGTATGACAATGAACTACATCCGGCAGCAAGGCCTCTGGTTGGAGTTTTTGAGGAACGTAGGACAACCAGTGAATTTCGGTTGTTCCCATGTTTACCTAACCCTGTAAGGGTTCCAGATACAGGCAAATAGTGAACTCCCAAACAAAAGAAAAACACTATGAAAATATAAAAACACATTTTTATAGTAAAAATACCAGCAATATATTTTTATATAAAAAAATTACTAAAATTACCTATTCATAGTAAAATTATCAACAATACAATTTTAAAGCAAGATGACCAAAAATATATTTCCTCTGAAGTTGAGGTCAGAGATAGCGTTCGAAATATATTTAGTTGAATCTATAAAATTATGTTCAAAACATTTAGATATTGGCATTAAATAAGAGATAGTGATTGATATACTGGTGAACAAAATCAAACAAAGTGAAATAAAAAGATATGAATCTGAGCAAAACATATATAACTTTGAAAATTTTAACGAACATAATCACATCGTAGAAACACTACTGCTGAAAATGTATCGATGACCTGAGAGGTCGATTATTAGTAGGTAGTTCTTAAAATGTTCTTTGGGCTCACTTAAGGCCTAAAGGACTTCAATCAATCGATATCCAATCAAAAGAACGCGTACAGGACTCTAGTGAATGGATATCGGAAGTGTGTCTTTCTGAAAGCCGACGATCCTTACGAGATTGCTGATCTTGTAAAGACAAAACAAAAGAAAGACAAAAGAAAGAACGAATGAAAGTTAGAACAGAACAGAAAAAGTAGAAGAATACATTGCTTCCATTATAGAAGAAGAAGAAGAAGAAGAAGAAGAAGAAGAGGAAGAAGAAGAATACATTGCTTCCATTATAAAAGAAGAAGAAGAAGAAGAAGAAGAAGAAGAAGAAGAAGAAGAGGAAGAAGAAGAATACATTGCTTCCATTATAAAAGAAGAAGAAGAAGAAGAAGAAGAAGAAGAGGAAGAATACATTGCTTCCATTATAAAAGAAGAAGAAGAAGAAGAAGAAGAAGAAGAAGAAGAAGAAGAAGAAGAAGAAGAAGAAGAAGAAGAAGAAGAAGAAGAAGAAAAAGTAGAAGAATACATTGCTTCCATTATAAAAGAAGAAGAAGAAGAAGAAGAAGAAGAAGAAGAAGAAGAAGAAGAAGAAGAAGAAGAAGAAGAAAACTCAGTGTGGACCGTGTTCTTTCTTTGTCACCAGCAGGATGGTTGAAAACCGAAAGTAGATTTTCTTCTATATCTAAAATGGCGAATGTTCATTGGCCATTATAGTGAATACAAAATGGTCGGGTCATCTTTATCTTGGATCAACGGTGCAGCCGGTATTGTTAAAACTTTTGTATATTTTTTTTTGGGGGGGGGGGGTATGCGAAAAACCGGATTTCTAGTTATAAAAGCCAAATGGGTTGATAAGTTTTCTTCAGGCTGTTATGTCTGAAGGGTTTAGATGGCCAACCGTGATCTGCAGATGTATAAATAGAATTGAGCTTATTTTATTGAAATACATCCCAAGACGAGGCAACGCCATAGATTGATGGAAGCACATTTGTTTAGTTTTGTGAGTTGAAGTAATTATTACAGACAGACATTCTCGTTAATATATAGAAAACGATATAATAAACCCTTAGATTTCTATATATTTTTCAAATATTACAGCACAAAAATTGCCCGTTAATAATTCATATATCTCTGGCAGTCACTAATAATTTTTAAAGTAGTTTAGCGCGAGCAAATATTTACATTTTCGTCTTAATTCTCTATGGGCTAAATCGTGGAATGCTCGGGAAGTTTATCTGTTTTATTGGAATCTCTTCATCTTGTATTTGGGTAGACAATATATAAAAGGAGAATGAAATCGCAAAAAGTTGGATGGCAGGGAAATATATCCTCCCCCAAATAGGAAAGCAAGATTGTACATTTGAAACCAGTAATAGCTACCCGAGGAAGGCCGGAGAGTAAGGAGCCAAATTACAGTAGTAAAGCAGAACAACAAAGACGAAGATACTAATTCTGACTATCTTATGGATATAAATTAAAAATATAGTGCTATGTCTTGTTTTATTTTCCGGAGATGTATTTTTTGAGAATTTTAAACGTTTGTTGGTACAGCATAGTATTCGAATTTATTTGCCTTTTTTCAGGTATTATTCAAAGTAACCGTGATAAGTCTTTCTTGAACTGAATGAAGATAACCCAAGAATTAGAATGTCGCTAGTAGCCGACGTAGTCTTGCTGAAGTAGGTAGTAAGAAGATAAGCTAGAGCGCCAACGATCTACTTTCTCTTCTTCTACAGATGATTCTCGACGTTCGTATTCATGTATTTGGACGAGTCCAAGTCCGCTTCTGAAAAAGTGTGTTCGTCTCCTCAACAAACAGTCCAATCAGTCTTTATCAATCTGTCAAACAGAAAATCAGTCTTTATCAACTGATTTTCTTTACGTCAAATTTTAGAAGCAGAATTCTAATTTTTGTTAAACTTTGCCTTTGATGTCTTTCTCTTTAATTTCCTGCGACTCCGTTTCTTCCTTATTCCTGTTTCCTCGTTTTATTTTATCCATTCTTTGTAATTATAAAACTTCGGCTGAAAAGTTCGTAGGCTGAAAATGATACGCTCATGAAATGTGGCCAGATAAGATTTATTTTTCAACTCTCTTTTGCAATCTTCACACTTCTATATAATTTAATGTCATATTTTTTCTCTACTTTGTTCATTTGTTTTTTTTTTCTATTCTACCCCTATTAAATATATCTATTTAACCATTTTTATCTATATATCTTTGCCCATGTAAGTTACAGTCTGTTTGAAGTCGTTTCCTAACACTTGCAAATTTAAATATTTGTTGGTGTGTATATATCTATGTCTTTATTAAAGTATGTGTGTATGATCGCTTATATATGTCTTTCATTGTATGTATATGTTTTGTTTTTTAAGGATTGTGGACATCTATTTTCTGTTTCGTTCGTGTTTTTGCGTGTTTATATATCTAAATATGTCTATGTGTTTGTGTATTATTTTCTGATTGTGTATGTATTGTCTAGGGCAAGATTTCATCCTTCCCTGCCCATATCATCACTTCATATGGATCTAAGTTGTAACGAAACTTTGCATTAATATTAGATTTTAACGTTTATTCTAACTGAATTTTAATCGTTTAATTAAAACAAAAGAAATAAAAAAATATATGTATTTTCCTCAGTTTCTCTTTTAAATAATTTTATATTCTAAACTTAATACAGATTGAATTTAAAATTTAAAATTGTTCATATTTAATTTTCAATTTTATAGTACAATTTAATATTAATTAGTTAGAAATATTTCTATTTTAGTGTAACCCTAACATTAAAGCATTAATTAATTGTTATAACCAAGGTTCGTTGTCAAGTTTTTTGAATTCTCATATACTTGTATTTTGATTGGTCATTGCAGCTGCTGTAACAGCGTTTCCCCTAACCAGGGGTGTTTGGTCAATTTGAACCTTTAAAATCCTTTATTCTACATTCAATACCATCAATTGAGAAGACACCAGAAATGTTAAAATAAAATGGCTATTTTTGTAGTGATTTTATAATATATTTACGTTATAATTTTCGAATAAATTATATTTCCTCTACTCTGTATTGAGCACTCTTTTAAGAATAGTATTTTTTTGGTTACTGGAATTTATTCATTATAGACCAATCCTATACTTGTATATATATATATATATATATATATATATATATATATTTTCAGTATAAACATACGACACTTAATAGCAACACATAGAATTATATGTTCAATTCACCTGTACATACTTGGTGTTTCATGAATATGTATCCTCTCCTCTCTGTATTGAAACTAGAATTTTAAATTGAATACTTAAAACACTTATATATATATATATATATATATATATATATATATATATATATATATATATATATATATATATATATATATATATATGTAACTATAATCGTCTCGAAAAACCTTCGAATTCTTGATTTGCCAATAAAGAAATCAATCTCGAAGGAAAAAAAAAGGTTTTAAAAAAAGAAAGAGCCAGGAACATGAAAGTCTGTCGAAAATAATCACACAGATACATGTTCAAAGCCCAAAGAAAAAAAAACGACACGATTAAACAACTAAATTAACTAACAAAAAGTGCTCGATACAAACGTAGAGCAGACCTAGTCAAACCTAGTGAGCCAGACAAAACTACCAAGGTTTCAATTAAGCAGATCCTCAGGGAAAGCCAGGTTTCCCTGACGATCTGCTTAAGTGAAACCTTGGTAGGTTTGTCTGGCTCACTAAGTTTGACTATATATATATATATATATATATATATATATATATATATTTGACTATATATATATATATATGTTATATTATTTAAATAAATAATTATATATATATACATATATATATATATATACATATATATATATATATATATATATATATATATATATATATATATATATATATATATACAGAGCGAGAGAGGAAAGCAAGGGAGAGGGAGTGCTTTTTATGTTTAAGGAATAAAACTTCAGAGGCTACATCAAACGACTGTTTCTTTTCACTGGACATTATTATTTACAGATCGATATATTATATTCTTGTTCCCTTGGAAGAATAAATACGTCCCAACATTCTCAAAGACATTTTCTTCTTTCAGAGTTTTCAAAAATGACAAGCTCATATATTATTCAGCTCGTTGTTTTTATCATGTATCAATAAAGATTGGAAATCATTGATTTCAGGAGGCTTCTAATATTACCCAGTAATGAAATGCAATATGATTATTACCGTCGTGTAGTCTTTATTAAAAGAAACACTACCAAATATTATTATTGTACACCCCGCCATACACACACACACACACACACACACACACACACACACACACACACACACACACTTATATATCTGTGTGTGTGTGCGGACACAAACCCACATATTGAATTTTCAACTTCTTTCATATATATATATATATATATATATATATATATATATATATATATATATTGATATATATATCAACTTCTTTCATTTATATATATATATATATGTGTGTGTGTGTGTGCACACATATATATATATATGTGTGTGTGAGTGTGTACATATATATATATGTGTGTGTGTGTATGTGTGTGTGTACACACATATATATGTGTATATATATATATATATATATATATATAGAGAGAGAGAGAGAGAGAGAGAGAGAGAGATTCAAAACATCTTAAGGTATAGTTATATGACTCTATATCAATTTAATTATTGAAAATCGCAGACCTGTGAAACTAACAAAGTTACTCTAAGTAAATTTACTTAAAGACTCCTGTTGAATTTTCAACTTCTTTCATACATATATATATATATATATATATATATATATATATATATATATATATATATATATATATATATATATATATATATATAAACAAACATAGTTTTGAAGGTGTGTTATATTTATGGTATAAAGTGATAGAGCGTATGCACATATAGGTATGACTGTGAACATTGAAGTCAACACTTAGAGGCGACAGAATGTTTCATGCTAGACGCAATCGTCAGGCTGCTAGATAGCGTCTAGCATGAAACATCCTGTCGCCTCTGAGTGTTGATGTACGATATGTACGATAAAAGTATTATAAAATGATAATTTTACGGTATACTGTATTTATTGGTTAAAATTCCTGATGATTGCGTTTATGCAAGAAATAGACATTTTCTGCTTGTTGTTGAACTCAACGTACACTTATATATATATATATATATATATATATATATATATATATATATATATATATATATATATAATTGGTAACCCGTATCGGTAGTCCCAAGGAGGATGAAATCCTGAGAGCTCAATGTAAATTCAGAGCTAATAATTTAAAGAAAAACAAACCACTTTAAGGCTCCATGTAATAATTTATTTCACCATAGCCCTTTTAAAGGACGTAGGATCATCAGACTGCGCTTCCAAAAGGTGGAACGAAAAATGATATGAACATTTACACTTTTGACGGGTAGTATTAAGTTTATGTAATTTAACAGAGAGGGTAAAGAGGGGTTGTGTGAGAGACATGATCGAGTTTAGAGAGGGTTTATTTTAATATTTCTATCTATCATACTTAGTATTAGGGGAGGAGTCATCAGACATTGACCTAAGTTAACGGAAGTGATATATTGAAAGGGAAGGGGGTGAAGAGGGAAAGAAATTAGAAAGAAAGAAGGGGGATGTAAAGAGAAAGAAGGGGGAAGTAAAGAGAAAGAAGCTGTCGTTAGGCTTTACTAAGAGACAGGAGGGGTGGTAATTTTAGCAATTTATGTAAAGAAAGATTTTAATGTTTGATAGTAATTTAATTTTTTAAAACCAACAAAGAAATTAATTTGATGTTTGCTAGCAATTTAAATATTTAACTTTTTTACAAATAATTTAAGAATTTAATATGATTTAAATAGTATATTTAAAAACACATTGATAGAAAGTACATTAAAAAATTATTTATAGTATAATTGTTTACTGATATTAATCTATCAATATTGTAAATTATTGTTAAGTTCGCATCTCTATCAGTTTGAATCTAATTCTTGAATGTAATTTGTGACTATTTTTAGATGGGTAAACTTGTTTAGGTTTTAAATTAAGATGGAGTAATATTTGAAGGCAATATTAAAGATTTTGTTTTATCATATACATATACATATACCACACATACACTTATGTAAATCACATATATACATACGTTCATTTACATAGGCCCATACACATGTATCGATATACACAGGTACCTATGTATATTCATATATCAATACATACATATATGTTCATTTTATTTTTCGTTTCACCTTTTGGAAGTCTAGTCTGATGATCCTATGTCATTTAAAAGGGCTATGGTGAAATAAATTATTACATGGAACCTTAAAGTGGTTAATATATATATATATATATATATGTTTCATTTAGGACGACAAACAAGTTACTTCGATTAAGCTTTAATTTAATTTTGCTTGTGTTTTCTTTTCTGGACATTGCATGTGTACTAATGTTCTTTCTGAACATTTGGACAGTTTCCACAAACTCTGCCCATAAAAGAAAACACTTGTTGGAAAACAAGAAAAATTAAGGAAAAAGCTTCATCGCAGTAATTTGTCAGGCGTCTTTAATGAAACATGTATAAAAGAGTGACTGCTGCCTAAATAAGCAATATATATATATATATATATATATATATATATATATATATATATATATATATATATAAGTGAAAATAGAAGTCAACACTTACAGGTGACAGTCTGTTTCATGCTAGATGCGATCGGCAGGCCTGATGATTGCATCTAGCATGAAACAGACTGTCGCCTCTAAGTGTTGACTTCTATGTTCACTTTTATATTTACACACGCTCTATCTCTGATATTGAGCACTTTATCCCATAAATAGAGAACATCTTAAGACTATATATATATATATATATATATATATATATATATATATATAATCATTTATTTGAATATTATAACATAAATATGTTATAAAATCACTACAAAAATAGCCATTTTGTTTCAACACTTCTGGTTTCTTATCAAGTGATGATGTAGAAGACACCGGAAGTGTTGAAACAAATTGGCTATTTTTGTAGTGATTTTATAACATATTTATGTTATAATATTCAAATGAATGTTTATATCTGCTCTACTCTGTATTGAGCACTCTTTAAAGAATAATAATTGTTGGTTATTGGAATTTACTCCGTATATACCAATCCCACACTTCGGTATATATATATATATATATATATATATATATATATATATATATATATATATATATATATATATATATATTTATATATATATATATGAAGGGAAGACGTTATAGTTGTTCTAACGAGAGAGTATATATTAAAAATTAGAGAGAAAGCACAAACGTGTTTGTTTGTCATGTAGATCTTTTTAAAAAAATATATATTTTGCTTTATTTTGTATAATTTTATAACACGTGTTTCGAGTATCGCTACCTTCTTCAGGCAAAGACTAGATATTTCCACATACTATTAAGATAATAATAATTAATAATATGTGGAAATATCCACTCTTTGCTTTGAGACCGGAAGCACGTGTTGCAACATTATAGAGAATAAAGCATAATATATATATATATATATATATATATATATATATATATATATATATATATATATATATATATATATATATATATATATATATATATATATATATATTTATATATATATTAATATATGCTCATATTTGGGTGAAATTTGACTTTCTATCTTGTTCCATTGAATATGAGATATAAGGAAAATTTGATGATTTTTATTAATATTTTAAAAAATTCTTACATTCTTCCTTTTGAGGGGAGTAAGTGTGTGCGAAAATTGACCTCAGTTTTTATATTCCCAAGGGTTTTCGGACAATTCCTTGTCCAATTTAGTAATTTTTGTTGTTTAAGTTTTATTAATTTCTTTTTCTTTGTTTGTGATATAGTTTGTGTGACGCCTAAATCATAGCGTTTATTCGAAGCCCTGCGAATCTTGGATGGGATTCGATATATCGCATTTAGTTTTAAATAAAATATATTCAGTACAACAATTCCGCTGCTGAATAAGGTGAGATTTATAGTAGGTACCAGATGATTTATATAAAGATTGTCTCTCAAGACTTCGGTTGCGGAAGGTATAAATGACTTGTTCTTAATCAGAATCTTCCGTATGGATTATTGTATATTGTGCAGTCTATATGTTTTCAAGTTTTTTCTTTATGTTTTCTGGTGATTTATATATATACGGTGTAACCCGGATATAAGAGAGTTGTCGGGACCGGAGAAGAAGTATCTTATATCCGGGTTTGTCTTATATCCGGGTTTGGTCTATTATATATACATTAACACAGGCTCTAATTTGGGACCAGACAAAATCTCTCTTATATCCGGGTTTCTCTTATATCCGGGTCTCCTATATCCGGGTTACACTATATATATATATATATATATATATATATATATATATATATATATATATATGTGACCAGAGAACACGCACGCACACACTATCTATCATTCTTATTCTTTTCATATCTATCTATTAATCTATCTATCTGTTACCTATAACTACAGAATTAACTCTTCCTAACAGTATGTATACTACGCCTCTCAAGAGAGAGAGAGAGAGGAATCGAGTCGAGCCGATAGTAGTTCACTCCAAACCAGACTTCCACATCTTGTATTATTATTCCGTGTAATATATCTTCGTTACTTCTACTCTTGTATTCATGTTGTTCTTCCTTGGTCCTAACCTGGACCATAACAGTGGCGACGAGGATATTGAAGAAACGAATTCTACGCGGAGAATCGAAAAAAACCCTTTTGCTATCGGACACCAACCTTAACAGTGGTAACGAAGACACGAATTTTACCTGTCAGCCAGAACAAAATCGAATTCTACGCAGGAAAATTTTTTCGTACTAAGGTTCCAGAACAACAGGCGACAAAGACCTGAAGTCTACACTGAGAAAAAAGGAAAAATCGTTACACAAAATTACGGTATAAGCATGGAAGACTTTAAGGTAGCCATATTAGACTAATGAAAATGCAATTCGAGCAGCAACAAAAAAATGAGGAAAGACAGACTAGGACAAAATTCTGGATGTGAAGCGGCATTCTCGCAAAATGTTATATGGAACTCTATCAAAGACTTCACTTATGCACTGGACGAAGACAAAACCTTCGCGGCTTACTTCAGAAGATATGAAGATTCATATGAGTTTGATTGCGGGAATTGGCCAGACGCGAAAAAAGTACGTCTACTACTGAGAAAACTAGGGTCAAGCGAATACATTAAATTCGTAGACTACATCCTACTGAGGAAAACGAATGAGTTGACTTTCAAGGAAGCCGTGAAACTTTTAACGGAATTATTTAGTCCGAACACTTCACTATTCCACAAAAGGTGGAAATGTTTAATTTTAACAAAAAAGGATAGCGAAGACTATATAACATTCGCTTCCGTAGTAAACAAACACTGCGATGACTTTAAATTATCTGAACTCAGCCCTGACAATTTTAAATGTTTGATATTCGTCCAAGGCCTGGATTCGACTAAAGATGCGGAGATCATACGGAGAATTCTAACAAAACTTGAGAGTGAACCAGAATTGACCCTACTAAAATTGGCTGAGGACTGTCAGAGATGTATAAGCGTAAAAAAGGACTCGAAAGATATAGAAGAGTCTGGCGTCGCTCACATACGAAAAGTACAACGACAAACACGTTTTTCTCCCTCCTGAAAAACAAATCAAACCAATTATTTTACTACAAAAAGTCAAATGAAATCTCAGAAGAAATCACCACCCAGTCCATGCTATCGCTGTGGGACTTTGCATTGGTACAAAGATTGTTCATACCGCTATAAGACTTGTCTGTCGTGCAATAAAGTGGGACATAGAAGTTCGCACTGTAGAACAAAGAAATAAAACAAAAGCCGAGTAACAGTCGCTAGAACTGACCAAGCGGACGGGATAAATATACGAAAATACGTACAAGTAGACATGTTAAACAAAAAAATCAGTTTAAAAGTAGATTCCGGATCAGATTTAACCATTATTAACTTACAGACGTGGAAGAAATTAAACAAACCGACCATGTTGAGAACAGATAAATTAGCCAGGTCGGTAACGGGAGAAAAATCAAATTTGAAGGGGAGATTATCAAAAATGTGACGTTCAACGGGATGACAAAGAAATTAATGTATGTTCTAAAAAATACGGAAAATTTATTTGGAACTGACTGGATGCAGTATTTGACGTCTGGCATTTACCAATAAATACGTTATGCCAAAAAGTGGAAAGGTTATCGACCGAGGCAGAGAAATTGAAGGAGAAATTAAAGGAGAGCTTCCCCGACGTAATTTCAGCCGGCCTCGAGATGTGTAAAAAAATAGCGGCCAAAATCAAAGTAAAAGAAAATGTACAACCCATTTTCAAGAAGAAAAGAAATGTACCTTTCGCATCATTAGAAAAAATAGACTAAGAGTTGGATAGACTCGTGAAAACCGGTATATTGACAAATGTGGAATATAGTCAATGGGTCGCACCTACAGTTTACGTGAAAAAGAAATCGGGTGACATACGAGTATGCGCTGATTTCTCGACAGGATTGAATGCAAAGATAAAGGATTATCACTATCCTCTCCCCAGACCAGAGGAACTTTTCACAAAGTTGAACGGAGGAAACTTTTTCTCAAAAATAGACTTGAGCGAAGCATACCTACAAGTACCAGTATGTGAGGAAAGCTCGAGGTTGCTGTGCATAAACACACATAAAGGGTTATATAAGTTCCAGAGGTTACCATTCGGGATCAAGGTCGCGCCGGCGATATTCAACAAATAATGGACACTATGCTAGGCGGACTGGATTTCACGATCGCATACCTTGATGACATCCTGATAAATAGCAAAAATATTGAACAACACTGGGAACACGTTCAACGGGTTTTCAGGCAGATACAAAATTACGGGTTTAAGGTAAAGGAAAATAAATGTGACTTCTTTATGAAGGAGATAAAATATCTGGGCCATATTATTGACGAAGAAGGAAGAAGACCAGACCCAGAAAGAGCCACGGCAATAAAAAAAAAAATACCGGCTCCAAAAAATTTAGCCGAGTTACAAAGCTTCTTGGGCTTAGTAAATTATTATGAAGAATTTATTCCTAACATGCACAAATTACGCGCACCCCTAAACAAACTGTTGAAGAAGGAAAAAGTTTGGGAATGGTCATATGAATGTCAGAAAACTTTCGACAAAATTATTAAGACTCTAAAAGCAGATTTATTTTTAGCGCATTATGATCCAAAACTTGAAATAATTGAAACTCGAGTGACGCGAGTGCCTATGGTGTTGGGGCATGTATATTTAATAAAATTCCGAATGGGACACTAAAACCCATCGCGCATGCGTCAAGAACGTTACTACCAGCCGAACAAAATTAGTCGAAAATCGAAAAAAAAGCGCTGGTGATTATTTTTGCGGTTACGAGATTCCACAGATATATTTGCGGTAGATTTTTCACCTTACAGACGGATCGCAAGCCGTTATTGACAATATTTGGATCAAAGAAAAGTCTACCTGTCTACACTGCTAATAGATTGCAAAGATGGGGAACGATTTTATTAAAATATAAGTTTTCAAACAAAATCGGGCATGCAGATGGTCTTTCGAGACTAATACCAAAGAAAACGAAGCCATTAGAAGATTCCGTAATTGAAGCTCTACAATATGAGGAAGATATTAGCACATCATTATGTAGTACAATTCGAGACCTCCCCATCACATTACAGGAAATAAGAAACGAAGCAGTGAATGACGAACTTATAAAGGAAACGAAAACAAAAATTGTAAGAAAAGATTAGCATATATCAGACAGTTTTTCGTTATGTGATAATGTTCTGCTATATAATGAAAGAGTAGTAACACCGAAAACGCTACAAAGGCGAATCCTCAAGGATTTTCACATGGGCCACCCAGGAAAGAACAGGATGAAATCCTTAATGCGAAGTTACGTGTACTGGCCAAACATGGATCAAGATATTATACATATGGTGGACAAATGCAAGGGCTGTTCCTTAGCAGCCAAGGTACCTCCGATCATTCATACGCCATGGCCTAAGACAGATCGACCGTGGTCGAGAATCTATGTAGATTTCGCAGGTCCATTAGAGGGTTTCTACTACTTGATTGTAGTAGACAGTTACAGCAAATGCCCAGAGGTATTTCGTTGTAGAAAACCTACTTTTGAGACTACAATAAATTGACTTCACGAGCTGTTTGCTCGTTTCGGAGTGGTTGATTGTTTAGTCACCGATAATGGGACACAATTTACATCTGCGGATTTTCAAGAATTTTGTGAAACTTTTCAGGGGAAACACATCAAATCTCCGCCATGTCACCCAAGATCAAACGGCCAAGCGGAGAGGTTTGTAGACACATTAAAAAGAGCACTAAGAGAAGCTTATGACGTACCAACAGAAAAGGCTTTACAACAATTCTTGCAAGTATATGGAATTACACCGAACAGTACTACGTCATCGGGATTATCACCGGCGGGAGTAATGTTCGCCCGAAAAATTAGATCGGTATTCGACAAATTACTGCCAGAACAGACAAAGCAATCACCAACGTCGTTTTTACTAAAAAGAAAATTTAACCCAGGGGAGAAAGTTTCTTTTTATATGTTCAAAAACAACACATCCTATTGGGAGTAAGGTACAATAAAGAAACGAATCGGGAACGTGATTTACATAATTCAGGGTCCAAAGTTCTCGCATAAAAGGCACTTAAATCAGATCAGAAAGAGGCTGTTAGAGGAATCTAACGGTCTACCTCAGGAAGAGGAGGAAGCAATGGACACAATATTTGACTCATTCAATATGCAAAGGCCTCAAGCAATTTTGGAACCTCGGAAATCAAGCAGAAAAAGAAAATTTACAGAGCCTTTGATGATTAATCCGAAGAGGAAAAAATATTAAAGACCCCTGCGAAGTAAAAGCTTGGGATGGGGATGTTATGGGTCCTTACCTATGACTACAGAATGAACTCTTCCTAACATTATGTATTCTACGCCTCTCAAGAGAGAGAGACGAATCGAGTCGAGCCGATAGTAGTTCATTCCAAACCAAACTGACAGTCATACTAACACCTTCCACATCTTGTATTAATATTCTGTGTAATATATCTTCGTTATTTCTACTCTTGTGTTCGTGTTGTTCTTCCTTGGGCCTAACCTGGGCCATAACACTTTCTATCTCAGTCTTTTCATTATCTATTTGTTCATTATTTATGTCATTCTGTTCATTATCTATCTATCTATCTATCTATCTATCTATCTATCTGAGACTTTTCATCTATCTATCTATCTATCTATCTATCATTTTCATTGTTTTTATATCTATATATCTATCTATTTTTATACTATACTGATTTAACATCTTCCTTATTGTTAAAACCATTTCGACCATCGCTAACCGAAAGTAATAAAAGTTGAAAATGCTTCATTCTTCGTAAAAGGCATATTATTCTTATTACTACTAATAACCGGAAGTTGAAAATGAAACAGCTACAATGAGGATAAAAGGGAAACTAATTAGCAACTGATAATGGTTCCCAATGCTTCCTCACATCCAAGCTGAAGATAATAGATCTATTAATGGCCTCATTCTGCCTTCTGATTGGTCGTAATGACGTGTAAATGAAAGCAAGATAAAAACAATGAATAATCGAAAGGAGCTGAAATACAATTAATGAAGAAAATTAGTGTTATGGACTGAAATACATCGATTCTTTGTCCACTCAGCAATAACGAAGTTTATATTCATTATAAGCCTTCACTTTGTATCTCTCCTATAAAAATGAAACGTCAGATGCAACAGGGTAGTAAAAATATCGTATAATACGCCATTATTTTTGTCTGACCTGAAACTAAATATAGAGTTTGGTAGAAGGGGGCAATCACTTTCTGGGGTGGATTAAGGAAAGGACCATTTTTACGGCATCTTAAACAATAGATTGTATTTAAGTGTTCCACTTGATGTCTGAGATGAACTTGTTTCCCAACGGAAGCCTCTTTGAAAGTTCAAAATCGTTTTATACAAAACACTGGAAGGTTTAGGGTCTGCTCCGAATTGATTAAATTGTTCTAAGCTAGCAACTGAAGTGGCTTGCATTCCTTGATGTAGCGTTGTGTTTAATGTCCAATATTCGCAGACCGACGCAAAGATGTGGAAAACAAGCAACACCTACCGAATTCCAAAGTAGTACATCATCGCCAATCGGAAACCTGAACTACCATCTTTCACGAGGAATGGATGTTACTCAGGGAGGTCCAGGGTCTTGGGCGACTGTTGGACATCGAACTGAACCTACACATTCGGTGGAACTCTTAGCAATGGCTAAAGATGCAGGACTAAACGAATATTATAACTTGAAATATAAGTTTTATTGCACTCGTTTGCATTTGTGATATTGCTTTTTACGGTTCTGGATATTATACTTAGATCAACATTGATACGATCAACGTCATCTATCTATCTATCTATCTATCTATCTATCTATCTATCTCAGTCTGTTCATATCTATTTATCGCTCATTTTTAGTCTGTTCATATCTATCTATCTATCTATCACTGTCTGTTCATATCTATCTATCTATCTAGCTAGCTAGCTATCATTTTAAGACTGGACATTGTCTATCTATCTATATATCTATCTATCATTTTAAGACTGGACATTATCTATCTATCTATCTATCTATCTATCTATCTATCTCAGTCTGTTCATATCTATTTATCGCTCATTTTTAGTCTGTTCATATCTATCTATCTATCTATCACTGTCTGTTCATATCTATCTATCTATCTATCTATCTATCTATCATTTTAAGACTGGGCATTATCTATCTAGCTAGCTATCTAGCTATCATTTTAAGACTGGACATTGTCTATCTATCTATATATCTATCTATCATTTTAAGACTGGACATTATCTATCTATCTATCTATCTATCTATCTATATATCTATCTATCTATCATTTTAAGACTGGAAATTATCTATCTATCTATCTATCTATCTATAATTTTAAGACAGGCCATTATCTATCTATCTATCTATCCATCTATCTATATATCTATTTCAGTCTGTTCATATCTATCTCTCGGTCATTCTCAGTCTGTTCATATCTATCTATCTATGAATCTATCTATCATGTTAAGGCAGTACATTATCTATCTATCTATCTATCTATCTATCTATCTATCTATCTATCTATCTATCTATATGTATATATATATATATAATTTTAAAACTACATTATATATCTATCTATCTATCTCTCTCTCTATATATATATATAATTTTAAAACAACATTATCTATCTATCATTTTAAAACTGTACATTATCTCTCTCTCTCTCTCTCTCTCTCTCTCTATATATATATATATATATATATATATATATATATATATATATAATTTTAAAACTACATTATCTATCTATATATTTATCTATCTATCATTTTAAGACTGTCCATTATCTCTCTCTCTCTCTATCTATCTATCTATCTATGTATCTCCTTCTGTTCATATCTATCTATCTATCTAAAATTTTCATTCTGCTTATATCTATATATCTATCTATTTTAATACTCTACTGATTTACCATCTTGCTTATTGCGAGCACCATTTCCAACATCACTAGTCGAAAGTAGTAAACTTGTCCATACTAACTATTGCTAAAGTTGCGAAACCAAAAGATCGGTTCCCTGTTCGCTGTTTATGTACCTGACGCCTTGTGCTATTCTCTACATTTAAAAGAGCCAGGTCAGGCCAAAAAATGGAGTACTGCTTCCCAGTCTTCACTTTCCAGACCCGATAGAGTCCAAATCAATCACCGGGTCCTTGTGGGTCACAAAATGTTTTCCACTCTGCTAGCTGACGAAATGTCGCAAAACTCTCACAGCTCTATCACTATTTCCATGGAAAGTACCCAGACGAACCATATTCCTCTGTTCCACCAGTTCTAACCTTCCAAACTAGGACCCGTCATGCCATGCCCATTGCAGCGAACCACCTTCATTCGCTCCCTATTACATTGGTGACACGTTGTGCAGCATTTTCCCACCAACCGTTGGACCAACTCCCAAGAGAATGTTTTCTCGATCACTATAATTTGGACAAGTTCAAGTCAAGTGTTAACCGTTATCTTCCACACATATCCGCATAAACTCTGCCCCTTTCTCTGAAAGCCTCTACCTCGAGTGGCTCGCGTGTTTTGTACAGTGTGATAGGCACTGTAAAATAGCATCGCTTTGTTTATTGTTCGTCTACACTATTATTAAACACTGATTTATTCCAGCTAGTCTCTTCGTATTATTGAATAGCAATGCGATAAATTTCCTTTGTGCTTTGTTTGGAATTAATAGCCAGTCCGAGGAGAAACAAGTTCGTGTTTCTTCGACAGTGTTTGAATTGTCCCGAATTTTGTATAATGTCAGCTCCGTACAGATCTTAAAAATGT
>OZ038509.1:68180410-68182910 GCA_964036315.1 Acanthosepion esculentum | reverse complement strand
ATTGTAGGTGATCGGGAAAGCACATTTCGGAAATGTATTCTACAACTTAGCGGTTCTCGTGATGAATCCGTGTGGTTGGAACTTCTTACTTACAAATGGAATATGAAAGGAATGAGGATGATTTGACCCTGTGTCTGCCGTATGAGGAGTGTTAGTATGTTAACGGTTCAGCTGGTGGAACCCAGCTAGGTGAACCGTTAGAACATTTGCCATTGAAGAAGCGAGATATTTCGCTTGTGGAAAAGCAGTTGCAACAGTGGAAATGAATAATCGCGCACAAGGCCGCGTTTTGAACTCTCCCAAGGCTGAAAGACGTTGAATTATTTATTCGTTTTCCTTTCTTTCTGGATCTGGCTTCTTGACAGGTATCCCCACGCTTTTCTTTAAATTTGTTTTTTTTCCTGTTTCCTACTTCTTTGTAAATGAGATTGTTAATTTTCATTTCTCCGACCCATACACTCAGCTATAAGATAAGAGGATGATAAATTTTTCCGCTGAAAGAATATATATATATATATATATATATATATATATATATATATATATATATATATATATATATATATATATAGTCATCCACAGAAACTGCTTCGATGCATCACACCTCCTCAGTGGTTAGACGGCCGATTGCTTCAAGCCTGGATTGAAACCTGACTGAAAAATACAGCGTTACATATTTAAAAAAAAAAATCTACATTACAACCAAAAATGTTTGCGGTTTCTCTCTTCTTTTTATTATACACACTTTTCTCTCGTTGGAACTACTAAAACCTCTTCCTTTTATATATATATATATATATATATATATATATATATATATATATATATATATATATATATATATATATATATATATATATATATATATATATATATATATAATCAAGCCGGTCTATTATGCAACTAAGGCGTAAGGGGATACTGGGAGTGAAATAGAATGAGAACTCATTTTAAGGAAACTTAAGCCCAACCCAAAGAGTAAACAAATAACAAAACTCTACTCCTTTTCAAAAGACCCAGGAGGAATCGCTTAATAGCATACTAAAATACATTTCATTTACAGGAAACTTTCCCTGAAATAATGTCTATAAAAAGGTCGAAATCATTTTTTGAACATTTGTTCAGGCAAATAGATTTTGGAAAGCACAAAAATACACTGTTAGATTTTATTATGAATGTCACATCATTTATGGAAAGTGTTACGGGATGTCCATAAATTAGCTGTACAATTCTACAGTTAATTGTGTTCGTTTGTATTAAGATCCATCAATATGCTTCTTTGCGTGTTTACGGGAATATAATTAAGGTACCGTAGTGATGGAAAGCGGTCGGATGGTATTACCATTTTCCCTTTTAAAATGGGGTAGTTGTTGATTTGGGATACGACTTGTTCTGATAAATTTTCAACCAGTAATTCGATCGGGTCCGCGGTTGAGCCGGGGTCTGTCGCTCGGGATGCAAGGATAAAAAACAAATAGTTAAATATTCTTCTCTTGCTGATAGATTTTTTTTTACTTCTGTGACAGCGAAGACTTCTAGGGTTATTAGCCCTCGTTTGATGGCCTTCCTTCGGAGTGTTGTCGGGATGGCGTCTCGATTAAGCAATGACCCTTGCCAAACGGAGTGGCTCTTGCAACCTGTCTTACTGGCGATGGTGCAGGGTAATGTGTTCTCCATCATTGTGGCTGGCAGAGGATAGCAAAAAAAATGTTTATAATTACTTTGTTGAAATTTTTTTCAATATATTTTTTATTTCAATAAAATAAAATGACAATTAGTGAGTAATTTACATACCTTGTTCGTTTTAAATTCACGTTCGTTTGTCATTTCAGGTAGAAGTTAAAAGTACTTCTTATTTATCCCTGACTTTTAACGTTAACGAGAAAAGCTTAATATGAATCGATTAGAGAGGGTAGATATCATTTACGGATAATTTGTATTTGAAAGAAATCTATTCTGTCTTAATGTAAATACGGCTGACGTAGGCGCAGTGGTGGTATCTTACCGATTCGCGCCAACCGATTATTAAAATCATAAAAGCTTTGCGAACCGCTTGTCTGATTATCCGGAAATATTCTTGTATATTAATAGCCGATATATAATAGCAAATGAATATAAGTAATACCATTGCTGTAAGTTCAACGGAGGCTGAAAGGGGTTTTCTGTAATTGACATAATTTATTCTGGCAAGAGAAATCGTCTTAGAGTTAAAAATATGGCAAATCTTCTAGTCATAAATTTGATAGATCTTCCATTTGCTGTTTGGGACTGCAGTGATTCAGTTCAAATTTAGCTAAGAAACTATAACACAGCTGATGACACTAGTGCCAAAAAAGCATCATACATTTGAACATAACTATAAAGAGTATATCTATCTGGAAATATTTTACTAAATAAATGTTTTCTGTTAAATTATCAAAATGATTTAATTCTTTTTGATATAATATAAAGTGATTTGTTGGTTGTTTGGGGTTTTATGGCATATCAACAACTATGGGTT
>OZ038509.1:68122910-68175410 GCA_964036315.1 Acanthosepion esculentum | reverse complement strand
ATTTCTTTTTGAATAAAAAAGATATCCATATATATATATCTATATCTGATGAGGTTTATACAGCAGTAATTAAACGTAGACGCTGCTAAATTTCTCCACTGCCTTAAAAAAACCGGGTATTGAACTGACACTCTGTGGGTCCTGTCACTGGATCTAACCAACGCCTTTATCCACTGTTCCATGTGTCATTGAGGACATCTGTGTATGAATTTCTGGGTATTATAAACCTAATGTCTTCAGCAACCATTTTTACCAGTGCTCATATTGCAATTTTTGCTGTTATCATTGCAGTTTTTTTTACCAGAGCTCATATTGCAATTTTCGTTGTTATTATCGCTTTTCTCTGACACTCCTTATTACTGGTTCCCATATTGTATTCATTTCTATCCTTGGTCGGCTCAGTTACATCCAGTGACAGGACCCAAAGAGTGTCAGTTTAATACCCGGTTAAGACAGTGGAGAACTTGAAGAGGGGAATTAACTGGAGATAACTGATAAATGACATCCATTAAATATGGCCCGTGAAACTAGAACAGTCTGCCCCAGTGAGCGAAATAAAAGGTTCAGTTCGACATTCTAACAACCTAAAGAAGGCCGGAGCGAACAACGGCCGAAACGTTGTAATAAATATGGCGACAAAATGAGGAAAACTGCCCGAATAATGTAAATAGTGTACATAATACATCATCTCATAAATATAGATAGGTCCTAAAACCTCCAGGATCACCACATTTATAAGAGAGAGGCAGAAAATTACCGATAAGAACCACAGAAAGTTAACTAATGGCATTGTTACGGTGTTTATGTCTGTGTAAGAAGCACTGTGTATGATGACCTTATATACAAGTCATATGCGATACGGAGAGGCCAATGCACGTCTGCAATGTCAAAAGATAACCGTCTCTTCAGCGCAAAGCACTTGTTGAGCAAGCTGAAATGTCGAAATTCTGGAATGCTTTGTTTTTTCTCTGCTGCCTAAAGTTTTTGTCAGGACCAAGAGGTCATCCGAAAGAATGACATGTAGTTACGTCGATGCCCTGAAGATATTCTATCGTTCATGCACACAATGTTTCCGGCAAGTGTGTTGATTGTTGGAGTCGTGAGCAACGTGGGGAGTTAATGCCTCTTAACTTTCCCCAGGGTTTAAGTGTCAAGCCAGTTGGCTATAAGGGATCGCTGGGATAATTGTGACCTTCAAACAAATATTGGGTTGGTGCATAATTATCAGGCGTTGTTGTAGGCGAGTTTTTAAAAAAATATAAATTGCTGTTTTGTTTACGTTTTTTTTTAAAAATAAATATAGTATTTTATTTTCAGCTTATAAAAATACGTGCCGATAATCATACGCTCCGGAATAATTAAAAATGTTATTGTTGAAAATTTTTTTTAAAGCTTTTCACTCCAGGCAAGGCTGGAAACCACTAGCACGCAAGGGGTTACAGAGGATTTGGAGCGAAAGCAGATAGGAGTGTTAGAGGAAAGGATGTGGAGGAGGATAGAGGACAGATCAAGGCAACTGGAGATGTCGACAGACGTTACACTTGAAAGGTTGGAGATTATAGTTGTCAGGGAAACAGGAATGAGGAAGGGAGTTCCATAGGCGTGAGGTGCGAGATATGAAGCTATTGGAGTAGACGAGACGTCTACATTTAAAAGTTTCAACAGTGAAAGGGTGGGAACGGGATGCCAGCCTCGTAGGACGCTTGAATACATGGAGCCTGGGAACCAGCGATAGCAGCTCATCGGAGGAATTACCATGGAAGTATTTATAAAAGAGACAGAGAAAGGCGACGGTGCGTCTGTGAGAGAGAGACTGCAGACGAGAAGCCAGATCAGGGCCAATTACATTGCATACCCATCACTGGATCTTATCAAGAACCTTGAGACAAACAGAAGGGGCTCCAGACCATATATAGCAGCAATACTCCATGCAAGGGCGGATGGTTGATTTGCAAACTTGGAGGATTGATTCCGGGGAGAAGAATTTCCTGGCCCTGCACAGGGAGCCAAATTTTCTTACGGTTGATAAAGCAATCGACTCAATGTATTTGTTCCATCTCAGGTCAGCAGACAGCGTGAGACCGAACAGCCGCAGAGAGGAGCTCTCGAGAATTTGAGCTTCAGACATTCTAATGGGATGCAGGGAAGGATAAATAGTATTAGTCTTAAAAAACGCCTGATAATTATGCACCAACCCAATATATATATATATATATATATATATATATATATATATATATATATATATATATATATGTACTGGACATGGGGGATCGGATGCTTATTGTTATTGAGTAATAAACGGATCCCCAACGCCATCATCCAGAATTAATATATACGAGTGCGGCCTGACCAAAAAACTTTCGAAAAACAATTTTGGTGTTTAGTCATTTGGTCGGCCTGAGAACCTTTTATTACCTCATATATAGTGTCTCAATAAAACACACACGCACTCACAGACAGTATAGTTTGCAATCAAATGATTAAAAAAAAATTGCTGTTTATTTTTTTTGTATTTTTCTCCGTAGAATCGACCGTCTTCCAAGCAAATGAGAAGCACTTATTGAAGTAGATGGTGACTACGCTTTGGAATAATCATTTGAAAATGTTATAGTTAAAGTGTTACGTTTCTGTTTTCATAATAAATATTGTTTTAAAAACGCCTGATAATTATGCACCAATCTAATACTAATGACAGACTTATGAAAAATTGGCAGGTGAAGAGGGCTTATGCCGATTTCGTTAACTGGGTGGCCGAGGTCAAAGCATGGATTGCCTCCAAAACCCGTGACCTCTTTGCCCGTGGAATCGACCGTCTTCCAAGCAAATGAGAAACAGTTATTGAAGAAGATGGTGACTACGCTCTGGAATAATAATTTGAAAATGTTATAGTTGAAGTGTTGTGTTGCTTTTTTCATAATAAATATTATTTAAAAATTAACGCCTGATAATTATGCACCAAACCAATAATTACTGTAGAAAGCAAACGTACTTACTTCAGATTCTAATTTGTATCCTCTTCAACGGAGTTTTCTATGTCCATTAGCGAAGCTGCCAACAGGGTTTTTCATCATTAAATCTTCTCTCTGAATATTTATTCCGACATATTCAATGACATCATTTAGTTTTGATTACTTTAATGATGTAACTATTTTCTGTGGTGCTCGACCTGATTTCAATTCGAAGTAGAACTCAGATTATTGGTAAAAATTCCTTTAAATGTATTTCGAAAGCCGATGAATATATATTTGCAAAAAGAATAGGATGAACATGAAAAGAATTTGTGTTAATGTATCGTCAAAGGTACCATACCAACATAAACAGAAAAGGAACACGGCAATGGAAATAATGGAGTCTTAAATCGAAAAGGGGTCGTTGTGTATTTATTTATTTTGCCTCGGTTGTTACAAAAATCATGAGAGATTTCGCCTCTAAATTCTATAGCATGCTGAGCAGTTGGAATTGCAGAGTAGTTTCTTTAGAAAAATATAAACGTAAAAGTGCTTTATTCCATTGTAGAATAAGATGTTCTCTTAGAGCAGTGACCTAGGCTGCTTCTGATAACATCGTGTTCCTAATGCTGTCTTAAACTCTTGGCATTGCGATTCAGTGAGTAAATACCTCCGGCGAGTTCCCGGCTCAAAGAGGAAATTGACAGGAAAATGACGGTAGCAGCTCGGATGTTTCCTCTTCTGCGGAGTCGAATTGATGGTGGTTTATATAGTGATTTTCTAAGCCCGGCTTACATGTGGCACAAGGCCGAAAGTATGGGTCACCAGGTGAGGATCGAATGATGGTTTATATAGTATTATTGTTTGAAGATGCATGGGTCGTTTCAGAAATATATTTATGAATTTTTAATTTTTTTAATGTCGCTGAAGTGGATGTGTGTAGCCGGCCTGAAATGAAATCATATTTTTTTCATTTGAAAGCTGACTATTTTCGTTGATGTGTAGGAGTTCCCACAGGATACGACAGATTCTTTGAGGATTTGCTATAAATACGTCAATGAATTGAATTGCAGACGCTCTTAACTGTTTATTTATTAGTCTTAAACTGACCGTACCTTTTTTCTTCGAAATGTTTTCTGCCTTCATTTTCGTCGGAGACAGATACAGTAAAAAATATTTATGAGAATCGAACGGGAACAAAATCTTTCAACTATCGCGAAACGATCGCAGCCTTTTTGCCTTGTTAATTACTCTTACTTCGGATAATTAACACCTTTACTTAATGTGTTTCGTGGCATAGATAAGCGTTCATCGTCGAGATGAAAGTGGTACGTTGTATTGTCTAATCTGATCACCTGGTGAGCAAGAAAGGAAGAGAGAGAGAGAGAGAGAGAGAGAGAGAGAGAGAGAAAACACATTCCCACAAGGAAAGGAAAAGAAACAAAAAAAAGACATCTTGCCAGGCTTAAAATAATTACTGCATAGCCAAGATTCGGGAAAAGAGAAAAAGAAAATATTTGAACGACGGCAGAAAACAGGGGTTGAGAGATTAACTTCATTGTCATAGACAGAAGTACTTGTGATAATTAGTTATTTAAATAGGCTACAAGTTCAAACATAATTTAGGTTGATCAAAGAATTACTGAAATTATTTTGTTAGTTTTTTCTTCAGACGAAGAAGGAATAGTATAAAATGGGGCCCTTCGCAGTTCATTCTTTTAATTAGTGTCTTGTGAAAACAATTTCTGTAAATGTTACCTTTGTCCTATACTGCTTACTGTTCATACTAAAGTTCACCAAACCAAGACTCCAGAACCACGCAAGGATTGGTGTTAAAAATATTTATGTGTAACATGAAAGAAACAAGAAATAATAGAAAGTGAATATTAAGAGTATAAGAAGGATAGATAATCCTTCTTATCTTCCTAATCTTCAATTCCTCTTGATATGAAGGTGTTAGCGTTCAGGGACGCACCCAAGCTGGATTTAGTTCCACAAACAAGTTCTTGGGAAACATACAGAGGTGAAAATTCTTCTTACATTTAAAATACCTCTGAAATGTGGGTGATTCGACTCTGTGGAAGCGACATAGCGTGTCCTCGCTGTAAAGGTATAACCTCTGGGGATACGTTTGAGCAATCGTTAGCGGTTTGGATTGAGGAATTTGAGGAACTCGCTTTCGAATTCCGGTCGAATTCATTCTATGTTATAATTGGGAAAGGTATGAATCCATTACCTCTCCTACCAGATGTGGGTAAAATAGAAAGATAGACTGGTTACCGTAGTCTTGGGTGGTAATCAGTCTAGGAGAGGGAAACTCTGAATTTATACTGGATAGCACTAATATAAAAGTATGTATATATAGGGCTAGGAACGTATTTTGATCCAAATTTCCACTGAAACACCTACTATGGATTTTGTACGCTCAAATGAATACGATCCCAGCAACGCTTGGTCAGCTTTCGTTCGGATGTGGCGAGTTCATTTGACAGGTCAATGCCGTTTAACAAACGATCTATACACGTGGAACTAACTAATCGATCTGAACAGAAGATTTTCATGGAAATATCGATAGAACTAGAAAATGATTGGTACAGAACATGCTAACAATATAGAGAAATTCAGGACATACCTTTTCTCCTACCCAGAAAATGATTGCTAGCAGATGCTATAAAAAACGATTTTACTCACCTGTCTGGAGAGACATATTGCAAGAGACTATCTCTACTCATGTGTCCTGGAACACATTTTGTTTTAGCGGTACCTACTCGAAGAATTATGAAGGGACAGTAAAGTAATGGATTGCGGCTCAGAATGAGAAATCGGAGAGCCGAGTTCGAATTCCAGTCGGGTTCATGATATTCATTTACGTACAAATACAATCAATCAGTCAGTTCACCCCAAGCAAGACGGGAATGCCAGAGGTACACAGTGTTTGTCGAAATGTCCATTAGAAATTCAACAAAGACCTGTCTTTGAAAGAACTTTATAAGAAGACAAATAGTCGTGGGTGGACCTCTAGTTAAGTTATAACAGAATGGACAGTGATAACTTATATTTGGAGAGTCGCTCTGCGCCCCACAGAACTTTGAGATCATGTCATGTTTAACTCTCATAAAGAGGGTGAGGTAGGGACAGATAATTGGGGAGGGGTAGCTTTTGGAATCGTAGCAGTGTAAAAAAAGAAAGATAATAGACAAAAACACGATGGCTGTTAAATATTAGATTAATTGTAGTGAAGATGATGAATGATTCAAACGTGAAATTTAACTAAAAATTTAACTAAAAATCAAACGTGAAATTTAACTAAACATTTAACTAAAAATTTAACTAAAAAACAAACGTGAAATTTAAATAAATATTTAACTAAAAATTAATCTAAAAATCAAACGTGAAATTTGACTAAAAATTTCTCTAAAATTCAAACGTGAAATTTAACTAAAAATTTAACTAAAAATTTAACTAAAGATCAAACGTGAAATTTAACTAAATATTTAACTAAAAATTTAACTAAAAAACAAACGTGAAATTTAAATAAATATTTAACTAAAAATTAATCTAAAAATCAAACGTGAAATTTAACTAAAAAATTAACTAAAAATTAATCTAAAAATCAAACGTGAAATTTAACTAAATATTTTAACTAAAATTTAGCTAAAAATCAAACGTGAAATTTAAATAAAAATTTATCAAAAAATCAAACGCGAAATTTAACTAAAAATTTATCTAAAAATCAAACGTGGAATTTAACTAAAAATTTAACTAAAAATCAAACGTGAAATTTAACTAAATATTTAACTAAAAATTTAACTAAAAAACAAACGTAAAATTTAACTAAATATTTAACTAAAAATTTATCTAAAAATCAAACGTGAAATTTAACTAAAAATCAAACGTGAAATTTAATTAAAAATTTAACTAAAAAATTAACTAAAAATCAAACGTGAAATTTAACTAAAAATTCAACTGAAAATCAAACGTGAAAATTAACTAAAAATTTAAACACTCAAATAACACGGACAATAACAATCAGGAAAGGAAAACAGAAAATAAATAAAAAAAATAAAAAGAGAAGAGACAAAGAAAGAGACAAAAACGGAAGAGGGAAGTATTATTAATAATCCAGAGTGGGCACCCCATATTTTGTTACTTTCCTCTTTGAGAGAGCTATATCTCTTTAATGGGACTGTAAAAGGACATTATACGCGAACCTTGTATTCCCAGTTGAATATGAGCCTTCTTAAATATAAAATATGAAGTTAATGACCAGTTCAAACAAGAATTAAAAATGGCAGACATTTACATTGCCTGGAATATAAATATAAACAAACTACCGTGGCCACAAAGTGAGGGGTCAGTTTACATATTGATTGTAATATAGAATTGATCCTCCACTTTATATTCGCATTATAATTTCTTGTTTGTTGATAAGCCATAGAAAACGAATCAATCAATCAATGAAATACTGATTAGCTACACAGGCATGTCTTTTAGATTTATTTACATTCTCTGGAATAGAAATGCATAGAAACTACTCTGTCCACAAAGTGAGGGCTCACTTTATGTATTGATTGTAATACAGAATCAATCCCCTACTTCATATCTACATTCTATTTTTTGGTTTATTTATTAAATTCTGATTAGTTATAAATCTAACTCTTCACCCCCAGATATGGGTTAATTAGTCAGACTTATATCATTAAACTATTGTTATTTAAAAAATATACTTAGAAACTAAAACATTTCTGACTTTAAATAACCTGCAAAGGGTTGATAAACCGTAGAAAACGAATTAATAATTGAATCAAGTTTTGATTATTATTATAAGAATCTTGAAGGTAGAGGACGTCTATTTGCAATTGACAATCAACATCTGTAAACACAAGTCGAAGAAAACCGACAGAAAAATGTGAGAGAAATGTCTCAGATAATGGGCGTTAGCATTTGGACAATATCGGAGCATCTAAGTCAAATCGACAAGGTGAGAAATATCGATAAATTGCTTCCACATGAAGTCAGAGTTCGATATTTTGAAGTGTGCTCGATGGTGCATTTTCGAAATTCGAATGATTCATTTCTTGATTGAATAGTGACTTGTAATGAGAAATCAGACCTTTATGACAATCGTAAAGGGTCGGATCAATGGCTTCCTCATGACGAAGCTCACACACTCTTCCCAAAATCGAAATTACACAAAGAGAATATTATGCTGTGTGTGTGTGTGTGTTTGTTTGGCAGTCCGTCATTTTATTCATTACAGCTTTCTGGAATCTAACCAGGGCATCACTACCGAAATTTACTGCCGTCAACCGGATGTAATACTCTGCGACTGGAACGGTTTAATACATGAGATCCAATTCTTCTTCAAGATCCAATTCTTCCTGAAGACAACGCTCGACCAAATTTTGCCAGGATGTCACTACAACAGCTCACCAACTTTGGATACCAGACATGGCCAAATATTCACCATATTCTCTTGATCTCTCGCCTACCGATTATCACTTTGCAAACATTTTGACAATTTCATTCTGCTAAAAGGCATTCCGTTTCAAAAAAGATTCGTACCGATTCTTTGATTGTTTCGGCTTATCAAACCATAACTGTTTTTCTTTTAAAGGCAGAAAATATTATTTTAAAATCCTAATTCTTTAATGATAGAAGTCTTACTAATTAAACCTTAGCTTGGAGAGAAGTAGATTCATCCCTTTCACAAGAGTATTTACACGTAAGTGAAAATAACAAACCAATCTGGAAGAACTCGGCTCTCCGATTAAAAATTCCTAGCCATAATCCATTACAGCAAGCGCACATCCAAGCCGATATTCCTAAGTGGTCACCCATCTAGGTACTGACCCCGTTTGACATTACTTAACTTCGGTGACAGTCTTTTGAATAAGAATAGAGGTCATTCCCTTGTTTCCTGTTTAGGATTGGTTTTCCAGTTCCTTCTAAAGTCTACTTCAACTCTATACCTCTAACATAGTAGTTAGGGCAGCTTATAGTCCGGTTCACACTTCTTCCCAGTCTTTTGAACAGGACTAGCGCTTTATCCCTTGTTTCCTTTTTAGGGTTGGGTTTCCGGTTCCATATAAAAGTCTACTTCAACTCAAATCCTCTAACGTAGGAGATAGGTTCACCTATTGTTTTGTTCACACTCCTCCCCTGTCTTTTTAACAGGGGTAGATGTTTTCAGTTTTTTCCAATTTAGGATTTCGTTTCTGGTTCCTTCTAAAGTCGACTTCAATTCTATACTTCAATCGTCCCCGACTGAACTCTGTATTTACAAATTATTTTTTTCTTTTCTCTTCTTCACAATAGGAGTCGCTAGGTTCGCCTATCGTCCGGTTTACACTCCTCTCTTGTCTTTCTTAACGGGAGTAAATATTCATTCCTTGTTTTCTGATTAGGATTGTGTTTCCGATTCCTTCTTCTCTACAGGAGTCGCTAGGTGCGCCTATCGTCCGGTTTACACTCCTCTCTTGTCTTTTTAAACGGAAGTAAATGACTATATCTTCCTCTTTGTTATTTTTTCACCGGATTAGAGGTCCATTCCTTGTTTAGGATTTGGTTTCCCGTTCTCTTCTAATGTTTTTTTTTAACTTCTCCTTCTCTCCAAATAGATCCTTGCCTTTTACTAGCGTTATTGCTTTGCTTAAGTTTGATTGAGAAGAGATATTGCTTCCAACCGAATCCTCGAGAGGGCCTTCGTCAATATTTTTTTCTTTTTTCTGCGGTTTTCCTTTTTTAAGTTTTAATTTATTATTTTGTTTCTTAATAATTAAATATCTTGTTTTAGACATTTTATTGTTTTCTTTCACGCCCATTCACCCCTTGCGTTATAGTGATATTATATTCTTTCTTGGGGTGAATTCGTTAAAAAATGATGAGCCAACCGGTTTTGAAAATTTTTACCTCTGTTAATCTTTTCTGTATACGGTCCTGCGTTGTCATGAACGAGAACCATGTCCTACCAAATGTCGAATCTTTTGCGAAAACTTTGCTACCTCTACTGTTTGACGTAAATGTTTTGTATTCAGTTTTTCATTGCTTTTGACTTGGCTAAATCAGATACTGTGGTGGTCCGTGAAGAAAGCAAACTCAGAATTGTTTTTATTACTATAAATTTAATTTCTACTATATTGAAATATTCCGGACTTTGCCATCGTATTCGACGTATGAGGTTCAATCAGCTCAGTTCCTAGGAATCGACACCACAGAAACCAGCACATATGATTTGATTCTAGTCTTGAAGGCTTTGTGCAGAACCAACCACACTTTATGAAGGGACGAATACAGAGATACAAGGTCTCCGCAGGTTTTGAATTCAGGTTGTCCTTCTCCTATAGCTGAAGGGAGAAGAAAAGTATTCCTACATTTTCCAAGGATATTAGAACGAACTCGGCTCTCTGATTCCTCAATCCGGGCCGCTATCCACAACTCCACCCTGCCTTCTATTGAAATATATATATGAATGATTCTTTCTTTATTTCTTTTATATAGGTACCTCCAATAAATTTTCGATACCTAAGGTTTAAAATTAATTGCTACGTTATTGCTTTTCCAACATCTTATCTTGTTGAATCGGGATTTAGTTGTGTTTCTCAACTATTATCAAAAGGTCGCAATAGACTTGACATTGTAAAAAGAGGTGATCTTTGACTATCATTAACATCGATAGATCCAGATAAAAAAAACTCGTTAAGCGGCACCAACTACATGGATTTCATTGAATAAATATGTCTATCTTTTTTTTTCTAATTTCACTTAACTTAAATTGGTTTATTAAAATGTTTAACCAGTGTGCATAAATAAATGCTGCAGTAAATTCAATTCCCTGAAGAACTCTGCTCCCCATGGCCTTGACCATGGAAGAAATATTGTAATATTGTAATACAAGATATTGGTCAATAAAAATTATTATTATTATTATTATTATTATTATTATTTTAGAATAATTTATTTGCATTGAATTAGTTTTCATTTAAAAATAAAGCTTAATTATATAATATTTCTTTGATTATTAAAACCTCCAAATTTTTATGAGTGCAATATAGAATACTGTTGTCTTATGTCAAATAGCTATTAAGGGGTCCACCAAGAAAAAAAGAAGGGAAAATTGGTCCATGGGTAAAAATGAATAATACCCCGATGGTTGCAGCACATACAATATTAACATTGAATGAAGTCAGGTTTTAGATCTTTTTAGTCGAATGATATTTGAGAAGCTGCAGACGTTTTTCTTCACCTGTTGTTCTATAATTATAGAACGTTCAGTTAGTATTTTAGAATAGAATCGAGAGAACAGAACTGGTACCATACATATGAAAATTTGGATCTGATGAGACTGTTAAACATGAAACAAGTTTTGATTTGGGTTTTATAGCAATTTGCGCGATAGACGAAACTCCAGCACGGCCTATTCTATGTTCATTTCTCCTATTTCTCCGATACTAAATATTTATAACTGATCTACACACCGAGGTATTTCATATGTCTAGTATTATTAAGTCTACATAGTTATTTTTTATTATACATTCAGGAAATGTGCCACCACTGTTTTCATTCCAATTCCAGATCATAGTTTTTATTTTGCAAAGGTTACGCCCAGTCCCCTATTTTGAGGACAATTCTACATCCGACAGTAAGGTCTCGGATCAGGAGATTGGAGGTTTTTGTCGGGTATTGATCCACCTCTTAATTGCTGTAGTTCCCAAATCCAGTCTGACACAGGGTAGTAGCAGCTGTTAGGGTCCCAGCTTTTGGCAAATAGCGACCCCTCAAATAAAACCCTATGAACGTGTTGTGGTAGGATCCACCTAATTTGCATAGTGGAGTACCGACTATATAAATATGGTTGGTACCGGGAAGACAGGGAGGCGAATCAAGAGATTCAACTAGAGACTCTGCCCGACTGCGACTTAGTCAACACATTCTCCAGGAACGGTCTTCCCAGAAATATACAAAAGACTATATGTAAATAGTGTGTACACTTTCTTGTTTCAATACATTTTATTCTAAGTACATTTTGTGTTTGCATTATTATTCCATGCATTAGTCAAGTTTCAACAGAAAGTATAAAAATACATTTTGTATATAAAAATGACCAAATCTAGATAGAGTATTTATACTAAAAATACCACCAATACTTATTTATAGTAATATGACTAATACATTTTTAAATCAGAATGGCCAGTAATGCCTTTTATCTGTATTTGAAAGCATACAACTGCGCTCAAAATATATTTAGTTGAAGCCATAAAATTGTTCGAAATATTTAGATTTCGGCATTAAATAACCCATAGAGATGTTGATATGCCACCAAACAAAATCAACCAATGAACAAACATGTATATGCACAAAAGCTGACCAACGATACATTTTATCTGTAGTTGAAGCCATAAAATTGTGTTAAAAATATTTAGATTTTGGCATTAAATAACAAATATAGATGTCGATATGCCGCTGAACAAAATCAACCAATCAATATGAATCTATAGGACATTACTCTATCTACTCTTCAATTTCCCATATCAAACTGTATTCCAAACTATAACTTCAACAGTACTATAGCATGAAACACACATACCACCGCCTCTTGTATTTATGTCCCTGCAAACATGTATATGCACAAAAGCTGAGTATCAGTTACCATGTACTCAGTTGCGAAAGGAGAATAACATATAATGTATTCTATTACTTCAAAGCTTCCAAAGTAAATTTTGACATTAAATGACCCATAATTGATATTCCACTAAACATACTAATCAATCGAACTCTAGTTATAGAATGTTAATTTTTTTTTCAAGATCGTTCTTATGCCAAATATATCACCGGCAGAGTGCCCTTATCATTGATGAGATATGGGCCACGGTGGGAGAAAAGCGAGAACTCTGCTTTATGTCAGTAGATTCGTTTTGTATGTGGTATGTTCCATTTTCCGCGCCAGTCTCTTCCCATCTGTACTTTTATACAAGCAGGACATTTCTCGGAAAGGTTTACATAGGTTGGGGATCATATTTCTTCCTTGCAGTGAACTTGGTGAGGCTTTAATTTTATTTATTTCCTATTCCAAGCATGTACGAATACCTGTACCAAATCTAGACACGATTTACGGGCTCATAGCCCCTTCCATGGTCTCTGCTGTCTTTAATCTATATTCCCACAAAGTATATGGACCCGATGGTATACCTGTAATAGCCATTTAAAGGTATCCTCCTGAATTGGCTCCTGTTCTCTCTAAGTTGTATAAAAAATACCTCGCTTCCTTCTGCTTTCCTGCCTGCTGGAAGTCATACTCTGTTGTTCCAGTTTTTAAGAAATCTGGTCAGCTGTCTGACCCTTCCAACTAACCCTACCGCTTTCTGGGGAAACTATTAGAGGCCCTAATCAATGGTGAATTGGTTCAGCATCTCTCATCGCAGGGACTTTTCTCAGACAAGCAATATGGCTTTCACTTCTCCAGGTCAAATGCTGAAGTACTAACGATATTTGCAGAAAGAGTTTATCATGCTCTAGATACAAAACGTTGAAGCACAGGCTGTTGCATTGGATTTCTCGAAAGCCTTTGACAGGGTTTGACATTCGGGTCTTCTTCTCAAGCTAAAACGTTACGGTGTCTCTACACACTTTCTTTGAACTGATCCAGTCTTTTCCTGTCAAATCCTGAAATTAAGGTTGCTTCTCTTTGTCATTTCTATAAATATTTTCATGATAATTTTTCGAATGAGTTCTTCGCTTTGGTACTTAGAGTTTTTGAATTTAACCGTAGCACTAGACTGCCGTCGACATCTCATCGATTTACAAGTGAGCTGGCTAGATATAGCCGTATATTCTATGCTAACAGTTTCTTTCCTTTCACTTCTCACTTGTGGAACACTCTTCAAGTCAACTTTAATTTGCAAACATTTAAATGAAATGTCAATCGCTATCTAATGTCCACCTTATTACTCTTTCCTCTTCGCGATCATCATTAATATTTCTCTTCCCAATTCTTCCACAGTCTGTAACCCCTTGTATTTTAGTGGCTTTATTGTCTTGCTTGGGGTCATTCCGATTTTAAAAAAAAACACATAAAAACTTTGTTTTTTTTTTCATTATGAATAAGCAGAAACATAATTTTATTAAGTTCTGTAAAATGCCTGGTCTTTACTTATATATGACTGTTATTTATCAAATATTTTTGGAAATCCGCCTTTAAAAAGAAGTCTGTTTTCGTACGCAAAACAGCAAGGTCCAAAAACTCTTCAAAGTAAGGTATCGACAAGTCAATATACAGGGGTTGGAAAAAAATAATTGAAACACTTGTTAAATTCAAAGAAAATGTATTTAATATGGAGTTGGTCCTCCTTTAGCCTCACATACAGCTTTAATACATCTAGGAATGGAATCATACAGCTTCCTGACTTCATCCAGAGGAATTTTCAGCCATTCTTCCATTAACACCTGCTCCAGCTCTTTAAGACACGACGGTGGAGGATAGCGGCTCCTAACTTGTCGCTCTAAAATCCACCACAGATGTTCAATAATATTGATATCTGGAGATTGGGGAGGCCACTCCATGTGTTCTAGCTCACTTTCATGCTCTTCATACCAATTCTTAACCACTCGAGCGGTATGTATTGGAGCTATATCGTCTTGGAAGATACAGTCACCATCAGGGAATAAAGTCTGGGCCATTTGATTAACATGATCTCCCAAAATGTTCAGGTAATCTTTGCTGTTGATTCTACCACGCAGGGCAACTATTGAACCGAGACATTTCCATGATATGGCGGCCCAACTATCACTGATCCACCTCCATGCTTCACTGTTGGAAAAAGGCAGTCAGTGTTGTAAGCTTCTTTGGGCTGCCTCTACACACAAACTCGCCCTGAACTTAAGAACAGAGAAAAACTGGACTTGTCTGAGAATATGACTTGCTTCCATTGGTCTGCAGGCCAGGCATTGTGATCTCTGCACCACTTCAACCTCTTCTGAATGTTGCGTATGGTTTCCTTACGGCGGCTCTTCCATGATATTCAGGCTTATGGAGCTCACGGTGAACAATTTTCGTAGAAACTGGACTATTCAGATGATTATTCAACTTAGCAGTGACTTTGGCCGCAGTAGTCCGATGATTTCTTTGCCAGATTGCATTTCAAGGCACGTCGGTCCCTGTCAGTAAGTTTGCAAGTCCGGCCCGAATTGCTACGGTTGCTTGAGGTTTTGCCCTGTTTCTCGAATTAAGTCATAGTTCTTGATATGGTAGCTCTTGAAAAACCAAACATTTCAGCAACCTTATTGATCAAGGCTCCTGCCATTCGAGCTCCAATAATTTGCCCTTTTTCGAACTTGGTGAGGTCAGGCATTTAGCTTAAATTTTACTAAATTCTAAATATAAATAAGACAAAGACAGTAAATTAGATAAATAAACGTATTTACAATAGATATAACTTGCAATTATGAAGTTTTAGTTAAAGTTCTTAATAAATACGTCTTTGAAACATAAGAGTGGATTTTGCACCAGTTCCAATTATTTTGTCCAACCCCTGTATATCGATTATGTTGCCGGCTAGGGAAGACTTTTAGTGCTTACCTACACAAAATATCCCCCATCAATTTGTTCGTATTTTTATGAGGGAACCGATCTATTTAAGTAGTGCCGAAAAGGAACTGCTTGCAGATTATCTGACGCCAAATTTAAAATATTGGATACCAACTAACAAAGGAAAAGGAAAAGATGACGTAGTATCCAAAGAGGTTTTAATCTTTTTGGAATGGTATACATGATGGGGAGGTTCTGAGGAGTGTGGAACCACCTCTTAATTACTGATGTTAGCAGGTCCAACTAGACCCGGGTGGTGGCACCTGTTAGGGTCCTAGCTATGAGCAAATAGTTAACCACCAAACCGCTGGGGTCATAACAAACATAGGACAAGGAAAATAGGACGTTATATCAAAAGAAGAGTTCAAGAATTTCGAGTGGTATATATGTTTATATTTTTTGATTTAATTTATAGTTATATGCATTTAAGATTCATATATTTGGATAGTTACAATTTCGGAATTAAGTGTTTTCATGAAATAAAATGTTATAAAGAAATTCGCCTTTTTAGAGTAACAGGTTTCTATGGAATAAAGTGTTTAAAAAAAAACTTCCTATTACCGGGATAAAGTTTTCCATGGAATGAAGTGTTTCAAATTTCTGTGATAAAATGTTATAAGGAATTTTACATTTGCGGAATAAATTACTTACATGGAATGAAGTGTTTTGTTGAATTTCAAATTCCTGTAATAAAGGGTTTCTATGAAATAAAGAGTTTAAAGAACTTCTCATTACCGGAATAACGTGTTTCCATGGAATTAAGTGTTTTATTCCATTTCAGATTTCTAGAATAAAGTGTTTCTATGGAATAAAGTGTTATAAGGAATTTTACATTTCCGGAATAAAGTGTTTCCATGTATCGATGTGTTTTATTGAATTTCATATTTCTGGAATAAAGTGTTTCTATGGAATAAAGTTTTTAAAGAACTTCCCATTACCGGAATAAATGTTTCCAGGGAATTAATGTTTTATTGAATTTAAAATCTCTGGAATAAAGTGTTTCGATGGAATAAAGTGCTATAAGGAATTTCTCATTTGCTGAATAAAGTGTTTCTGTGGAATAACTGTTATAATGAATTTCACATTTTTGGAATAAACGGTTTCTATGGAATAAAGTGTTATAATAAATTATAAGTATCGTGTCATTTTTAATCTGTTGTATTGACATCTTTCTTTTAATCTTGACCTGTGTTCATAATTCCGATTGGTATTACAATATTTTGATTGGTTGATTCGTTTTATATGGCTTATCAACATTTAGCAGGTTATTTAAAGCCAGAAAATATTTTTAGAATCTAAAATCTTTTTCGGGGGGATGATAATAATATTTTAGGCGTAAAAATTCATATTAATTAATCCATATCTTAGGGATAACAGATGGTTTCCCAAGGGTATTCGAGCGTAAGTTAATATAACGTACCCGAACTGAAATTGGAACTCGGCTCTCCGATTTCCAATTCCGAGTCATTATCTATTAAACCACCCGGACATCCAAGCTTAAAGCACCTGATATTTCCAAGCGGTTACCCTTCTAGGTACTGATCAGGGTCGATGCTACTTCGGTAATCGTATGGGAATCGATGTTTCAACATCATATGGCCGTAAGCATGCAATATTTTTAAAAAGAATTTTAGAGAAATTTCCACCATTTCCAGCTCGGAAGTAACGTATTTAGTCACTGAATTAAAATTCATGATACATCAGAATATTTAAAAAATATTATTATTATTATAATTATTATTATTATTATTATTATTATTATTATTATTATTATTATTATTATTCGCCACAAGCCTATTAAAAGGCTAGATTTCTTATTAACCACCGAACAAGAAAATCTTCCAGGACTGATTTAGATAAATTCCCAAAGGACAAAAGTAACCAGAAAAAATTCAAATGAAACAAAATTGACTCCCATTTAAGAACTTCAGACTCTTCGCAATTTTAGACAGCAACTTGCCCTCGAGCAGAAAAATTCATCGAAAATTGGGGTTAATGTTTTTCCTTCATGAAATAACAACAAAAAATGTTTAAGTGATTGAACAATGAAAAATAGTTTAGATATGTTTTTTTTATTTTATTTCATCTTTCCTTCTTTCTTTTCTTTTTTATTTCTTTCTTTCATTTGTTTTTTGTTTGTTTCTTTTGTTATTTGTTTCTTTGTTTTTCGTTTCTTTTTGTGTTTCTTTCTTTCTTTTGTGTTACTTTCTTTGTCTTTTTTTTTCTAACATTGTTTCTTTTTTCCTGATTTCGTCTATTGGCGTTGTTCTTTACCACTACTATCTTTACTCTATTTCTACGTTTTTTTAAATTCTATCTATTTTATTTTCAAGTTTTAGCGTATTTTCTTGTGTATAATACGAGACATTATGAAGGAAAATTAAAAGTAAAAAATAGGAGGCGTATTATACAATGGTAAACGTTTGCAGAAAGTTTTACTCGGATTTTAAAAAATTCTTATTTTAAATAGCAAAATTTCAAATATACACAACACGGTTGATAACAAAACAGAAATTAGGCAGGTGTTGATAACAACTCTTTCCAAAAATGTATTTCATTAGCCGGCAATAAATGTTCTCTGGAAATCAACGTAATTAAAATTCTTTGTTTTACTTACAGGATAAAGTTTCTTTATATTTTAACATGCCTGTTATTTTGTATGTAGTTTTCTCTTTTTATTCTTAATGGAATTATTCCACTGACCAAAAACAATCAGTGGCTGTACAAAATATTGATCTGTCTAAGATATTGATGCATCAGCAGAATGAATGCTTTTGTTTGATTGACTTCATTCGTCTGTACGGCGATGTAATTCTGAGAGAAATCCGAAGCCCTTCCAGGATTCATTAATGGCAGCCACAATTCTAACAATATAAGGCATGCAGACGACAGTGCTGATAGCAGACACGAAAAAGTAACTACAAATGCTCCGACAGAAGGAAAACGAGAAGAAAGGACTAAGTATAAACTACAAGAAGACAGAATGCATGGTTATCAGCAAAAGGATGATCCCAAAATGCAAATTAGAAGGATGCTAAAATCATCCAAGTGCAAAAATTTAAATATATGGTGACTCTTTCTAACAGAGGACGGAAAGTGCGACACTGAGATCCGAAGAAGTTTCAGATGGTCAAAGGTGAATTCCAAAAGCAAAACCGAGTATTAAGAAGCAAAAAAAATACTTTAGAAACAATGAAAAGAGTATTAAACTGTTACGTGATATCTATCCTCCTGTGTGGCAACGAATGCGGGACAATCACCTAAAAAATGAAGAAGACACTTGAAGCAACAGAAATTTGGTTCTACAGAAAGATACTGAGGATATCATAGACCAAACGTGGGGCAACAACGAGGTTTTGGAGAAGATGTAAACAAAAGGGAACTTACACGTCAGACAGTTCAAATTTCTGGCGCACGTAATGAGAAAAGAATGCTTGGAAAATCTGATACTCACAAGGCAGAGCGAACGATGGACAGGGAAAAGCAGCGTGTAACATACTTGATGAGCTTGTGCAGATAAATAGCAAAACAGGGTTTGGGAGAAAAAACAAAAAGACAAAACTTATTAAAAGTTAAAAGGGACAGAAAAATGTGGAGGGCCATCATCGCCTACGTTCGGAGGGAAGACGGTGCATAAAAGAACGAAGAAGTGCATGTATGTGTTAATATATATGAATGTGTGTTTAATGGTGACTGTCTACTATCGTTGGTAAATTCACTATTAGTAGCGTGTTGTCTTCTGTATAATACGAATTTTTTTAACGACAATTAAAGGCAAAAAACGAGGGGTCGCGTTATACATAAATACATGCTTGTCGAAATTTTTACTCGGCTTAAAAATAATTTTATTTAAAACAACAAGATATCAAATACACCCAGCGCAATACACAATAGAAAAATATCCCGAGGTATTCATAATATTTGTTTACAAAAGGTATTTGATATTTTTTTAGAATCAGCGTAATTAACGCCATTTGTATCAAACACGGGGTATTTCTCTTAAATTGATTTTAAAAAATTAATAAAGGGACTACAAAAGATCCGTTGTGTTTTGAAAACATTAACGTTACAACAAAGCAAGCTTCCACGAGATTGAAATTAAATTAAATGACAAAACACGCAATGACTAAAAATCCGCTTCGTTTCTATTCCTTAATATCCGGATAAAAATAGTTTAGAGAAATATATGAACGACATTGAGACATTAACGGATAAAGTGGTATAACTTTTTCAAAATAAATCAGGTACATAGGTATTTCTGTACCTTATATGCCGTGTCATCTCTGGACGTAGGCGATCATGTCTCTCCATAACATCATGTCCCTTGTCTTTCTGTTGTTTTTGCCAAACATTGTTCCGTCATCTATTTACTCAAGCTCACCATGTTATTCGTTGTTTTTCTATGTCTGTCTTGCCCTCTATTTGACCTGTGAGTATCAGATTCTTCAAACCCTCCTTCCTCATTATGTGCCCCAGAACACTCAACTGTCTCTTCCTGATGTTAAATATTTATTTTCTTTTTGTTTCCATTTTCTGCCAAACTTCATCGTTTCTCACATGTTCAGTCCCCGGTGTCCTCAGCACCCTGTCTTTTTTCTTTCAGTAATTCATTTCTCTTAATAGTATTTTAAAGAAAAACTTGTGAAGATGACCACGAAATCCGAAGGATGCCATCCAAATCTAAGCAAAGTATTACAAACCAGCAATAAGTGGTTATAGACAAAGAAAAGATTACTGAAATAGTACGTAATATCGGTATATATATATATAGCACCGTCCTGGCTATGACGATAAACTACATCCGTGTCCTGGGTAAGACGATAAACTACGTCCAACAGCAAGGCCTCTGATCAGGAGGTTTTGAGGAGCGTGGAACCACCTCTTAATTGCTGGTGTTCCCAGGTCCATCCTGACGCGGGTTGGTAGCACCTGTTAGGGTCCCAGCTATGGCCAAATAGTTAACACCCAACCTTGTGTAACAATAAATTTTAATACCAGAAATACTTAGTTTTATTACCAGAAATACTTAGTTTTATTACGAGCAATAATTTTTGAAGGAAAAATTATTATCAGTAATACTTTAAAAAAAATACCAGCAACACAGATATACATTCTTTGAAAAAAAATATGACCAGTTATAGATTTCTTCAAGGAGAAATATTCCCAGTAATAGATTTTTGAAGAAAAACATTAACAGCAATAAAAATTTTGTCGGTATTAAATAAGCCATTGGGGTTGATATGCCGTAAAACAAAACAAACCAAACCAAATCAAACTATATATAGCAGTAAAGGCTGGACAACCTCGTCACAGATGAAGATGGGATTTAATGCTAAATAAATTTTGTTCTGCAGAAGGATACTGAGAATACTATGAACTGAACATATGAGTAACGACGAAAATTTGAGGGGAAAATCTTGCAGGCACTTTAACCATGACACAGATGAACACGATTTTTGGCGCCAAGAACTTCAGAACACGTTTAGCTAATTTGATGGTACTGATTCCGAAAATGACCTTAGTTTTTCATGGTTAGCCACCATTTTTGCTGTACTGGAATTGCTCATGTTTGGAAAGATCTTGGATGATCGCAAAATTTACTTAATAACGGTCGTAGAAACCCATTAATTTTCAGGTAGGCCGAGCAATTTCTATCAATCACCTGAAATAAACTGTTTTTATAAGAAAAAAGTGTTTATGAGTCAAAAACTTTAAAATAGAAGTACCGAATTATTCCAATTTATCGCCAAAATTCAAATTAACCGATAAATTCTATCAGTAATTGTTGTAGAGTTACTTTCCGCAGTGGAAACTGTATTTGGACTAAATTCGGTCCTAAATAGGTTCAACGTACAAAACGTTAGGAACTGGTTATAATAAGTATCACGCAGAGTAATCTTGTTGTGGTAGCTGACTACTTTCGTATTCGACCCCCACTGACTCCTACTTATATTAGATGCGAGAGTCTATTATCAATAGACTAGGTGCGTTTTGCCATAACAGTAATAAATGTTAGTAAACCTGATAATTAAGGTGACATCAAAAAATAAAACCTTAAAATCTGTCTGATATTCATAAATTTATCCCATCACTTTTATCCCTTCACTACGGAAGGAAACCAAGCACATGAGAAAATCTTGTTTTCACAGTTGGAAAGAAACTCCAAGTGGTGACCTCGCAAATGAATGCACCTATTCCATTGTACATAATACTGCTGGAGTATCAAAGGGGATTTAAATAACATTGAACATGACAGACAATCAAGAAAGAGAAAATTTTTACCATAGTTCTTAGGTTCACGAAGGTTTTATTTCTGCTGTTAGTTTATTAAATGACTTGATGAAAATACTTGTTGGTCTTGGTATATGTAATCGTGTTATTTTTAAAGACTTATGCTCTGATTTTTTTATTGTGAAAATGGTATTTCTCAATAAACAGACCAATATTTGTTGCTTTAAATGGGAATTGAGAGGATTCTACGATTTTATTTTGAGAGATATTGCCATTCGTCAATAACATATATTCAGAAAATAAATTTTAAAATTAGTTTTTTCCAAAAAATGTGGCATTTCTTTAGAGCAATAATCTTACCTAACCTAGAAAAATAAGGTCATTCTCAGATTCAGCGCAGTCAAATTAGCTTTTTTTGTTTAAGCTTATCACCGCAAGCAGGGCTGGAAGCCACTAGTACGCAATGGGTTACAGAACGTTTGGAGGAAGAGAAGATAGGAGTGGTAAAGGAGGGGATGTGGAGAAAGATAGTGGATCGATCACGGCAAGGGGGTTACAGAAGATTTGGAGCGAGAGCAGATAGGAATGAAAGGTGAAAGGATGTGGAGAAGGGAAGTGGATAGATCAAGGCAACTGGAGATGTCGATTGACGTTACACTTAAATAGTTGGAGATTGTATTTGTCAGGGAAACAGGAATAAGAAAGGGAGTTCCACAGGCGAAATGTGCGAGACATGAAGCTATTTGAGTAGAAAAGACGTCTACATCTAACAGTTTCAACGGTGAAGGGGTGGGGACGGGATGCCAGCCTCGTAGGACGTTTAAATTCATGAGGCATGAGAACCAGCGAAAGCAGCTCATCTGAGGAATTACCATGAAAGTATTTGTAAAAAAGACAGAGCGAGACAACGTCGGGTCTGTTAGAGAGCGACTGCAGACGAGATGACAGATCAGGGGCAATTACATTGCATATTCGTCTCTAGATTTTATCAAGAACCCTGAGGCAAACAGCAGGGGCTCCAGACCATATATGGCAGCAATACTCCATGCAAGGGCGAATGGTTGATTTAAAGATTTGGAGGATCGATTTCGTGGAGAAAAATTTCCTGGCTCGGCACAGGGAGTCAACTTTCAAAGATGTATCTTGCCTCCACACCAATTCAATTTTTTTTGTTGACCAGCGTTATTGGTAATTTTCAGTGGAAGAACTTAGAATGTGAGAGACAGCTAGTGAAGAGTTTAGGTTATTAAAGAACTGGGGATTAAAATTCTTCTTCCTGATGACGCCAATTCATCGACGAAACAAAAGGATGTATTGGAATAGCGAATGATTACTTCGAAAAGCTAAGCAAAGTATTAAGAAACGGGAAAATTCAGTTAGAAACAACGGAAAAAAGTGGTGGACTACTATATGCTACATCGATCCTCCTATATGGCAGTGAATGCTGGGAAATCTCCCTCGTAAACAAGAGACTCGGGATAAGAGAAATATATACTGAGAATACTATGAGCTGAACATTAAAAAAAAACATTTTAAGGGAAATGGAAACAAGAAAGACTCTTAAACTTAGAAACAGAAAAAAACAACTGAAATTTCTTGGGTAGATATTGAGGAAAGGGAGTGTGAAAAATTCAATACTCACAGTACATATTGGAGTTGAAAGGAACGAAGGAAAATTAAATAAACTACAACACTAGATTGTGTCAATGTTTAACAGAACAGCGATGAGGAATGATCGCGAAATGATAAAAAGGTACTGAGACAATAATTTGTGGCGAGCTATGATCGCATGCGCTCTGAAGTGAAACAGTAGAAGAAGAAGAAGAAGAAGAAGAAGAAGAAGAAGAAGAAGAAGAAGAAGAAGAAGAAGAAGAAGAAGAAGAAGAGAAAGAATAAGAAGAGAAAGAACAGGAAGAAGAAGGAGAAGTTGAAGAATAAGAAAAAGTCCAAGAAGAAGAAGAAGAGGAAAAAGAAGAGGAGGAAGAAGAAGAAGAAAAAGAGGAAGAAGAAGATTACGAAGGGGGAGAAGAAAAGGAAGAATAAGTCGAAGAATAGGAAGAAGAAGAAGGAGAAATCGAAGAAGAAGAAGAAGTCGAAGTAAAAGAAGAGAATGAAAGAGAAGAAGAAAAAAGGAGAGGAAGAAGAAGAAGGAGAAATCGAAGAAGAAGAAGAAGTCGAAAAAGAAGAAAATGAAAGAGAAGAAGAAAAAGAAGAAGAGGAAGAAGAAGAAGGAGAAATCGAAGAAGAAGTCGAAGAAGAAGAAGAAGAAGAGGAAGAATAAGAAGAGAAAGAAGAGGAAGAAGAAGGAGAAGTTGAAGAAGAAGAAGAAGTCCAAGAAGAAGAAGAAGAAGAAGAAGAGGAAAAAGAAGAGGAGGAAGAAGAAGTAGAAAAAGAGGAAGAAGAAGATTAAGAAGGGGAAGAAGAAGAGGAAGAAGAAGTCGAAGAATAGGAAGAAGAAGAAAGAGAAATCGAAGAAGAAGAAGAAGTCGAAGAAAAAGAAGAAAATGAAAGAGAAGAAGAAAAAGAAGAAAAAGAAGAGGAAGATAAGAAGGAGAAATCGAAGAAAAGAAGAAGTCGAAGAAAATGAAAGAGGAGGAGGAGAAGAAGAAGAAGAAAGAAGAAGAAGAAGAAGAAGAAGAAGAAGAAGAAGAAGAAAAAGAAGAAGGAGAAATCGAAGAAGAAGAAGTCGAAGAAAAAGAAGAAGAAGAAGAAGAAGGGGGAGAAGAATTCGAAGAAAGAGAAGAAGAAGGAGAAGTTAAAGAAGAGGAAGAAGAAGGAGGAGAAGTCGAAGAAGAAGAAGGGGAAAAAGTAGGGGAAGAAGAAGAGGAAGAAGAAGAAGAAGAGGAAGAAGAAGATTAACAAGGGGAAGAAGAAGGGGAAGAAGAAGTCGAAGAAGGGGAAGAAGGAGAAGGAGAAGCAGAAGTCGAAGAAGAAGAATTCGAGGAAGATGTAGAAGGAGTCGAAGAAGAAGAAGAAGAAGAAGAAGAAGAAGAAGAAGAAGAAGAAGAAGAAGAAGAAGAAGAAGAAGAAGAGGGAGAAGAAGAGGAAGAAAAAGAAGTCGAAGAAGAAGTCGAAGAGGAGGAGGAGGAGGAAGAAGAAGAAGAAGATGAAGAAGAAGAAAAGAAGAAGAAGAATTTATCTTGAAGATTCTGTTCATCAATATCAGATTCGTGGTCTAAAAACTTCAGAACAAAAAAATCAACAAGGAGTCAATATGTTTAAACTTTAAACGAATTTGAAAATTAAATAGAAATGCGGTAAAACTATTTTTTTTATTTCCATATTCTACTAAATTCCAGAAGATTTTCTCCTTAACAATCCTTGCTGTAAAGAATACAATAATTTATTTTGATTCTGAAAAATATTTCTTCGCGTCTTTGGTGTTTGAAATCGTAAAACATTTCAAGAGTGACACAAAATAGTTTCATCCTTTGGAATCAATTGTCGAAAAAACAAACTTACATCATATAAATCGTGTCTACTTGCAAAGATCCAAAAAGGAGAAAACATGGGATTATAAACCAGTGATCGTTGCTCCTGTAATTTTAAATTCACCTGAAAAAGAAAGAAATTTGATCTATGAATATTGTTGCAGAGCAAACAGTTTTCTTCAAATTAAATATTGAATTTGGAGCTTAGATTAAAAATGTCCCCTCAGTCGCAGATTATTTCCGCTGGATTTACCTTGAATCTCAGTTTTATATAGATGTTCAGCCTTACCTGAATATCTGTTTTATTGCATGTTTTACAAGTAAATGAACTAAAGTTGTGCAAAATAAGGTTTATATAAGACGAAATAAAAACTGATCATAGGAGATGTGTATTAGTATATCGATCTATATTCCTGCCAGTGGATTCGGGGATGTAAGCGATTTTATCGGGGATAAAAATCTGAATCATTCTTAAATGCGGAATGTTTTAATCGACGCCTTTTGGCAGTTATAAATTGTCGAGAGTGAGAAGCACTTCTACAAATTTGACAAACTTTAATGGTACGCTCAACACAACAAAACTAGGACAAATGTTCGACCTCAACAATGATATAATAAAATGTTCAAAGTATACCCCGCTTTCTTCTACATGCGCATGCACCCATCGAATCATTGACTGGTGGACTCAAAAGATGTCGAAAGGGAGACGCGGTGGAGTAATGGATAGCGGCTCGGGTTGCAGTCGGATCCATTACATTCACTTACGTGCTAATATCCTTGGGAAAGGTATGAATACTCTTCATCAGCCTACCAGCTATGGGTAAATAGCAGGACTGATTGGGGTATATAACCTTGGTTTTCAACCAGTCTAGTAGAAGGAAAACTCTGAATTCAAAATGAAGGATTTGCGGACATGAGTTCATATGAAGCGGGAGGAAAAGAAAGTATATATATATTTCATTTAATGCCTGACTGAAATATATCTTTCATGAATTCATATCTATCTATCTATCTATCTATCTATCTATCTATCTATCTCAATATGTTACTATATATATATATATATATATATATATATATATATATGTGTGTGTGTGTGTGTGTGTGTGTGTGTGTGTGTGTGTATTTCTCTCTGTTCCTATCTATCTATTTATCTATCTATCTATTTCAGTCTGTTCCTATCGATATGTCTTATACCGTTCCTATCTATCTATCTATCTATCCATCTAGCTATCTATTACAGTCTGTTCGAGTCTCATGATCTCATGTCAGGAAAGTAACCTTGATGTTATCGGCCTGGCAAGCCGATGCCAAAGTGCCTGAAAACCATATCACTAGTTGACCCAAGCCTTGCGAATGTAATTTGGTAGACAGAAGTATTAGGGAGCCGCTGATGGTTGTGATGGCACGCAGTCACAAGTCCTCGTGACCGAGATTATGAGCGCACTGGCCTTGTTCAAGCCGTTGATCACGCTAGATAATGCGTTATCTCCCAGAAACTGTAACTAAAGCCCGCTTAGTACAGATGAAACAGAGGGGGGCCCTGTGTGTGTTGAATACGCACAGAGGTGCCTGAGTAGGCGTCTGCAACGGGGATTGGCGAGCGGAATCCATTAAATATTTTACTGCTTGATAAATGTCTCAAGGAATATGAAAATGTATTGAACATAAAACGTTTCAGTCATCGACGGAAAACAGAAAGTTAACATTCGCTGAGTTATGCGTAATATAAAAGAAAAAGAAATAAATGAAATTTACTTCTAATTTTTATTTTCTCATATTGAAGTAGACGTCGCTTGGATGGGAGAAATATCTGTTTTTGTATAAGCCAGAAAAATCTTAAAAAATAAATTTCAAAATTTATTTTTTTGAGAAATCTGAAATGACTGTAGGTCTGTTATAATTCTGGGGAAAAAATATAGCCTCGAAATTGTAAAAAATGTACTGCTTTTATTTCTATAAACTCGTATAAAAATTGGAACGGACAGCTCATTAAACACAAAAAACATCTTCAAATGTATAGTTGTGTAAAATGGCTAAATTCAGATTGTTAAAAAGAATGGTACCAGGTTTATTGGTGCCAGAATTGGAATCTGCAGTCGAGATCAGATTCCGGTAATTTAACTGGGTTTAAAATGTCACTACAGCTCGTGTTGAGGAATCGGAGAGCCGAGTTCGAATACCAATGGAATCCACTGCATTCACTTACGTGCTAATACCCTTGGGAAAGGTATGAATCCTCTTCTTCTCCCCGCAGCTATGGATAAATAGCAGGACAGACTTGGTTCTATAGCACTGAATGGCAACTGGTCTAGGATATATATATATATTTTTGAACATCAAAGTTAACTTGGAAGCAAGAAGCCGGAAAAGAGTTCCGAGAGAAGAAACTGTTACCATAGAACATGCGGTTACATCTAGCCTTTCAACTGCAAAATAATGAGACCTAACCGCCAATCTAGTACTTGCTTAAATTCATACGAAATTTCATCAGAATAATTACCATGATCATATTTATAAATGTAATTGGGAAAATACTTTTATCTGTGAGGGGGGGGGCCTAAACGATGTATATCAGAAAACTGATTACATTGGCGACTATTAGAAAAGAAATTGAAAAATGAATGTGTAGCAACCCCACAGGACATTGTGGAAAACTGACTACATGGCCGGCTCTATTGCCTCCCATCAGCATGGTAGATGATAACTTCTAGACGAGTAACTGCATATATATTGAGGAGTAGATAGCGGCTTGGGTTGAGGAATCGGAGAGCCGAGTTCGAATTCCAGTCGAATCTATTACATTCACTTATGTGCTAATACCCTTGGGAAAGGTATGAATTCTTTTCTTCTCCCCGGAGCTATGGGTAAATAGCAGGAGAAACCGGGTTCTATAGCCTTGGATGGCAACTGGTCTACCGCAGAAACAAATGGCAATCTACTGCGGGAAAAATAATCTGCCTCGTTAGTCATGTATCGAAAGATACATGATCGCCTAAGTGTGTATCACGCAAGGCACATAACTGACTTAATTCCCTTGTGATAGGTAGGAATCCAATTCCTTTCCCCCTCAGGTATGGTTTAAATAATAGGGTAGATTGGGCTGTGAAGTAATCGTTGACTGCCGTCTAGGTGAAGGTAGACCTGGATATGACGTTAAACTACACGGCATCTGATCGGGAGATTGGAGGTTTTGAGAAGCTTGGAACCACCTCTTAATTGCTGTTGTTCTCTGACCCCGACTGGTAGCACCTCTTAGGATCTCAGCTATGGGCAAATAGTGACACCCCATACAAAAAACAAAACAAAAAAAAACATGAAAATATACAAATGCAACACCTGCTATTTCCAAGCGATCACCCATCTTAGTAATGACCAGGATCGACTTTGCTGAACTTCATGGTGAGGCCGAAAGCCCATAAAGATGAATAAGACTATCATCTTGGGTATGACGATAAATTACATCCGGCAGCAAGGCCTCTGATCGGGAGACTGGACGTTTTGAAGAGCGTGGAACCACCTCAGAATTGCTGTTGTTACTATATCCACCCTGACCCAGGTTGCTGTCACTTGTTAGGGTCCCAGCGATGAGAAAATATTGAACCGTTAAGCAAAAATCAACAGTACATTTTTATAACAAAGGGACAATTGATGCAACACAAAAAATCATATAAAATACATTTTCATAGTAAAATTAACAAACTATGATTGGGGGGTTTTGAGGAGCGTGTAACCAAGTTTTAATTACATTTGTTAGCAGGTGCAACCTGACCCGGAGTGGTAGCACCTGTTAGTGTCCAAGGTATGGACAAATAGTGAACAACAACACAAAAACAAAGAACTATTAAAGTATAAATATATATTTTTATAATAAAAAAATAACCGACAGTTCATATTTATAGTAGAATTTGGTATGCAGAGTTACCAACAATAAATCTTATAACAAAATGACCAACAATATATTTTATCTGTCGCTGAAGGTATACAATTTTATTCGAAATATTTAAATTTCGGTATTAAATAACCCATAGAGGTGTTGATATGCCGCAAACAAAATCAAACAACCGACTAACCAATCAACCATCATGTAAGAAGTCTTTCATGGCATTAATTCATATAATATCCGACAATTTCTTAAAGAAATCAAACTGGATTCTAAAATATAACTTTAACAAAACTACAACATAAAACATAAATATCACTGCCCCTAATAATCATGTTCACTCCAGCCTTCTTCAGTATCTGTCTATATTTCTGAGATGAGGTATCATTTACACTGTTTACATTATTCTGACTATTGTCCTCATCTTTGTCGCCATATTTATTAGAAAGTTTCGGCTGTTGTAAGCTCCGGCCCTCTTCAGGTGGTTGGAATGTCGAAAGAAAAGGCAATGATAACAGCAAAAATTGCAATATGAGCTCTGGTAAAAAATGATTGCTGAGACATTAGGTTTATAATATCCAGAAATTCCTACACAGATGTCCTCAAGGACACATGGCGCAGTGGATAAACGTGTTAGACAGGACCCAAAGAGTGTGAGTTCAATACCTGGTTATGGCAGTGGAGAAATTGGAGAGGGGAATTAACAGGAGATAACTGATAACTGACATCCATTATGAGCGAAATAAAGGGTTCAGTTCGCGTTTCCAACCACCTGAAGAAGGCCGGAGCGTACAAGGGCCGAAACGTTGTAATAAATATGGCGACAGAATAGTAGAATAGTCCGAAAAATGTAAATAGACAACCAATCTCAGAGCAAGGAGTGAGGAATTAACAGGAGATAACTGACAATTGAAATCCATTAAAGTGAGTGAAATAAAGGGTTCAGTTCGACATTCCAACGTTCTAATAATAAATATGGCGACAAAGACGAGGACAATAGTCCGAATAATGTAAATAGTGTACATAATACCTCATCTCAGAAATATAGACAGATACTGAAAGGCCGAAACGTTGTAATAAATATGGCGACAAAGACGAGGACAATAGTCCGAATAATGTAAATAGTGTACATATTACCTCATATTGAAGGAAAGATGAAGAAATCCTGTTCACATTTCATATCGGACAATAGGGAAATCCGTTTAACAAGACATGACATTCATCTAATTTCTTAAAGAAATCAAACTTTATTCCAAAATATAACTTCAACATAAAAGACTCATATCACTGCCTCTAATAATAATGGCCACAAAAAACATGTAATTGCATAAAAGCTGAGTATCATCTACCATGTATACAACTGCGAATGCAGAAGAACATATATCATATTTTATTACTTGAAAGCTACCAAGAAAATTAAATTACGCCATTAAATGACCCATAAAGATGTTGATATGCCGTTAAACAAATCAATCACTCTTTACATTAAGTAGTCCTTGTGCCTATTACAGGATCGATATTAATTAAAAAAAGATCTGAGTATCTAGAATGTTTTGAAGAATTAGGTAACATTATTATTAAAATGACCATCAATGCATATTCAAAGCAAAATGACCAAAATATGTTTTATAGTAAAATGACCAACAATACATTTTATCTGTAGTTGAAGGCATAACGTTGCCATCACTAGTGATTACTACAAACAGCTTCGTAATCACCATCCAACTCTTTCCGAATCCTCAGCACTCTCCTCAGATTGACACCCAAACAATCTGAAATATTCGTTTTAGAGCTTCCAGCGCGAATGCCAAGTAGTACAGCATGTCGTTTCCAAATTTCTGGCGGAGTGAATTGCGTTGTGCTGCTCTTTTTCTCACAGACGGTGCTCAATAGATCCCACTGTACTGTGCAGTCGACACAATCGTAAGCAAACAACGCGCATGCGCAAAATTAAAAATATAAAAAACTGGGCCAATTTACCCATCGCACCCTGTACACAAAATGAATATTAAAATGACCATCAATGCATATTTAAAGCAAAATAACCAACAATACATTTTATCTGTAGTTGAAGGCATACACTTGCCTTCCAACTATTCGCTTTCTGCTCATCATTAATATTTCTTTTCCTATTTTTTCAACACTCTGCGACACCTTTTGTTTTAGTGGCATTACTGCTTTGTTTGGGCGATTCCGATTAAAAAAATGTAACTGTGAAATAAGCCTCTTATTTTTCCCACAGTGATCGTTCTGATTCTAAAATGTCTTACTATTCTACTGTTTGTAAAGCATACAGTATTGGATAAATGGTTATTCAAGGCTTGTGAAGACAAGATAGACTGAAACAGTTTGGTATATTTTGGTTACTAGTTTTTAAAGTAGAGTCTAAATGACTGATCTGTTCAAAATCTGAATAAAAAAGAAGAAAAACACGAAAGACAGATGGTCGTAAGTTCATAAAATATTCATGCCTTGATTTGTAAAACCTTGTATAAGTAACTGTCAGGAACTATTTATTACAGTAAAACTATTTTCAGACTTGTAGAAGATCGATAAGTCCAAATTCTTATATCAACAAGTTAGCAGCGATCGACATCAGTGAACAGAGTTCTAATTCCGGTAAATCTATTGGGTTCACAAGATCACTAATCTCCTTGTGAAAAACATGAGTCCATCTCAACAGTTATTTCATAGCAAATGTTCGGATGTGCATCTGCCAAGGAAAGTTCCAACTGCTCAAATTTTCACAGCTAAGACTAATCTTCTATTATCACAATGTGGAATATTTAATATAAAAAAAAGTGATGGAAACAAAACAAAAAAAAGCAATTTAAATGAAATCGGCTAGATTACACCGGTCTGCATTTGTTTCGAGCCAAATGTTGTTGGGCAATGGGCACTTGTTTCTGGGCTATTTTTTCACGCTGAATCTGAAAATCAAGTCCATTTCGCCTCGTCACATCACGTTTTCTCAGTACAGATAATTTCCATTTTTCTTACAATAGACCAAATACCCATTTAACATTTATATACCAGGGTCAAGTAGAACCAAAAAATATTACCAGCAATACAATTGACTTACGACAAAAATAAATCTCTTTAGAAAAATACGTCAATAAAACCTAATCTGCAAACTGATTTCTTATAAAAAAAAATACATATTCTATTCATACGAATCTATCATAAAATGTTGTCGGCGTTAACTAACCCAGTGAGTTGTTGATATGCCGTAAAACAAAATAAACCAAACCAAAAATGCGTCGATGAAACCTGATCTACAAACTGATTTCTTACAATGAATACATATTCTATTCATAAGAACCTATCGTAAAATCTTGTCGGTATTAAATAACCCATTGGGGTGTTGATATACCGTAAAACAAAATAAACCAAACCAGAAATACGTCAATTATGAATCAAAACAGAAAATTAAAAATCCATTCATTTTTTTCCCATCCAAAGTTATAAATCTGCGCTTCTTGGAAACTCTACGGTGCTCTAAATACAACAGGGATTGTTGATGTTCCCATGTACCACATTATTGAGATTTCGATTTCAAGGTACTTGTATTATTATTATTATTATTATTATTCACCAGATATGAGTTAATTAGTAAGACTTTTATCACTAAATCATTATTATCTCAAAATTAAAAACTCTTACAATCTAAAAATATTTTCTGGCTTTAAATAACCTACAAAGGGTTGATAAGCCGTAGAAAACGAATCAATCAATAGATCAATTAATTATTATTATTATTATTATTATTATTATTGTTTTTATTTCCTTTGTTATCTGCCTTTTACACATTTCTTTCCGGGTCACGCCCAGGATCCTTTGCTTAGAAATGGTATCATGATACTTTCCACTGAAAAAAAAAATTACATAGATAAAGCCCTTCGTAAAGTGTGGGCTGTACTTGTCAGAATAATTTTTTGTATCTCTTTGAGACATGGACTTCCAGGGATCCCTTCAATTAGTCTACTGGAATCTTTTCCAACCAATCTTAAGGCTCCAACTACAACAGGGATTGTTGATGTTCCCATGTGCCACATTTTTGAGATTTCGATTTCAAGGTCCTTGTATTTTGACAGTTTTCGAATATCTTCAAAGATACATTGCAGTCTGCAGGGACTGCCATATCAATAAGGGGGCATTTTTTGTTTGTTTGTGGTCTTTAATAACAATGTCTGGGCGGTTGGCTTTGATTGTTCTGTCAGTGTGTACTGTGTAGTCCCATAGAATTGTAACAGGTCCTATCTCCGTAACCGGGTCTGGGTGGTGTTCGTACCAGTTTCTTTCAGTTTCCTTCCCGTAGAAGTTGCATATTTTCCAGTGCAGATATTGGCCCACTCTGTCATGCCGGGTTTTATATTCAGTGGGTGCCAATAACGTGCAACCTGATACAAGACGATCAATGGTTTCTGGATATTTATCACAGAATCTGCATTTTGGGCTAACACAGTATTTTAGTATATGTGCTTGATAATTCCTAGTTAACAAGCATTGGTCCTGTGCAGCAATGATAAAATCTTCAGTTTCAGCTTTCAACCCTGCACTACGTAGCCACTACGTCAGCTTGTTTGGTACGGGCAGAGTATTGGCCATGAAGCGGTTTATCTTGTCATTGTTTCTGTATCTGGTCGGTTGCATCTGTCTTTGCTTTCTTTTTTAAGTATTTTGCAGCTTCAGTCGGTTTACCGTGTTGTACTTGTATTTCTGCGCCCATTTGAAACTCCATTTTGAATTTGTTGGCTTCCTTTATTACGGAGTAAAGACGCTTACTACTTTCATGTTCCTTGACACATACCATCATCCAGTCTTCTGTAGTTTCCAAGATTATTATTATTATTATTATTATTATTATTATTATTATTAAACACTTATTAGAAACATATAATATAGTCGAACAAAACCCCATCTTCTTACGTTTGAACCTGACTGTGGCATTTTCCCAAATAAACTAAAGTGTCTTGAATGAAAATATGTAAAAAACAAAGAAAATTAGAATTTTCACAAGATATGTTTATTACAACATGAGTTGGCATTTGTCGAATTTCATAAACTTATCTGGAAATTCTGGTTGAAATTGCAGTAGAGTTTGTTATAGATTTTTTACTAAGGGTGCCATAAAGCCGAAGGCTTACAAACCCCAATGAGGATCGAAAGAAAAACAATCAATAAAAGTACTGTGGGATATTAGGTATTATTCTGATTTTCTTCATGCATAATTTTAAGTTCAATGTTGCAGATGCCTACACGCCAAAGATATCTTGAAAAACGTTCAGTCCCATATGCCGGCATATTCGATCCGATGATCGATGTATTTCATTAGTTTAGCAATTCTTTATGGACACCATGAACAGGCCTGTCAATGAGCAGCCATATTTGTGTTTCTCTCTTTCTCTCCACCCCCAACCTCTCTCTCTCTCACCGTCTCTCTCCCGCTTTACTTTTTGTTTGTTTGGCCAACGAGGGTGATTTTAATTTGGTGGCCTCAAGGACAAAATCTGATTGGATGCTGTAGTTCCACGTGATTGAATTATTGTTATTTCACTTACTCTAAGCACTTGTAACACTTTCTCGTATTTATGTAAACACACACATTATATATATATATATATATATATATATATATATATATATATATATATATATATATATACATATATATATATATATATATATATGTGTGTGTGTGTGTGTGTGTGTGTGTGTGTTTAGGCAGCAATCCTTCTTTCATGCACATTTCATTAAAAACGACTGACAAGGTGGTTTTAGTTTTTTATACAATATCTCATGCGATCTAATAATGTTTTTCTTTTCGGATGATAAATTATATAAAAACTGTCCGAATGTTCTTTTTATCCGAGCGCTTTCGGCTATACATTTAGACATTTTCAAGGATTATATTTTAACTGCTAAAATAAGAAATAGTTTGTTGTATGTATGTTTTATAAAATGTTTCCATTTTTTTCAAAACACGGTCAAGATATTATGTGCATGTACAAAGTTAATATTATTAAGTTTTGGTTTGTTTGTTTTTATTATTAAGGCTCTATTTTTTTTTTGTTTGGAAAATGGCTAAATGTAACGCCGAAAGCGCTCGGATAAAAAGAACATTCGGACAGTTTTTATATAATTTATCATCCGAAAAGAAAAGAAATTATTAGATCGCATGAGAAATTGTATAAAAACTAAATAAAAGCACCCTGTCTGTCATTTTCAAGGAAATGTGCATATATATATATATATATATATATATATATATATATATATATATATATATATATATATATATATATATATATATATATGTAAGCAAATATGTGGATGTAGATCCGACGGTATGATGAAAAATACGGAAAAGACAAAACAAAATCCGAACATGCAAGTTTACAACAAAACAAAATTAAAACAGTAAACTTGCATATTCGGATTTTGCTTTGTCTTTTCCATATTTTGCATCATATATATATATATATATATATATATATATATATATATATATATATATATATATATATATATATATGCGTGTTCTTAAATTTTAAAAACTTGAAAAAAAAAAATTTGGTTATTATATAAATATTAGTTAAAAATAAAATCCTTGAATTTAGTTTGATACAATCGGATAGAATGAGGCGACTGTCTGTTTCATGCTTAAACACAGTCATCAGGCCATCGGGAAGAATGCGTTTAACCATGAACCTGTCAGACCTTGGTTTTGATCACAATGTCAACTTTTCTGTTTACATAAAAGCTCTATGCCTGATATTGAGCACATTACCACATAAATACCTCATACCTTTCACTTGGAATATGCCGACACCATCTAATAGAGAAAAAAAGCACACCTATATTGAGAGGACTTTATTAAAACCCAACAGACATTAACTAATTGAATACAACAAAAAAATAAAGGAAGAAGATATTTTCTGGTCGCGAAAACTTCTTTCTCATTGTCCAACTTAATTTGCATCTAATTTCAATCTGAATACGCGTACACTTAAAGGAACGAGACGCGTAGCCGTACATAATTGCTACGTTATCTCATTATATCCCAGTTCATTCTACATCCTACTATCTCTCCTTCACCCTTTCTCTCTCTCTCACACACACACTCTCGTGCGCGCGCGCACACACACACACAAATATATATATATATTTCACTTACTCTAAGCACTTGTGGCCTGACGATTGATCTAGCATGAAACAGACTGTCGCCTATAAGTGTTGACTTCAATGTTCACTTTTATATTTACACATGCTCTATGTCTGATAATGAGCACTTTATCCCATAAATATAGCACACTTTAAGAATATATTTCTTCATATATATATATATATATATATATATATATATATATATGTATGTATGTATATATATATATATATATATATATATGTGTGTGTGTGTGTGTGTGTGTGTGTGTGTGTGTGTGTGTGTGTGTGTGTGTGTGTGCGTGCGTGCGTGCGTGTGAAAATATATGGAAAATAGGAAAGAACTCGTTAGGTAAATAATCCGCTTGGTAATTTAATTCTAATAATTATATTGAAATTTTTCAGCTCTTGTTTTTTTTTTTAAACATGAGACATCTTATGTAGTGGAGGAATCAGATTTTTAAATAAATAATTATATATATATATATATATATATATTAAGACATTTTTATCTTTATACATTCTTTTTATAGATACAAATATTTAAGCAAATGCTCTGTTTTATAATAAACAGTATTAAACAACATTTACAGGCCTGAATGTCCCAGAAATTTTCATAGAAAATATTCGTCCTTTAAAAGGTTAAGTCACGCCAGGCTATATGACGGTTCCGTATAGGATATAGGTTCGATTCCTGTCGGAGGACGAACATATTCTATGAAAATTTCTCGGTCATTCAGGCTGGTAAATGTAGTTTAATACTGTTTATTATACAACAGCGCATTTACTTAAAAAAAATGTCTTAAATACTTGTTTGAATTTTGTCCATTTCATAATGCATGACGTCATTTCTTAACATTTGGATACGCATTTAGCAGATATGAATGAACTAGAAAAAATCTTAGAGAATTGTTTTTAAAAAAAACTAGTAAAATCGACCTGGCTAACCAAACGCTCCTCTGTGGCCCAATCGGTTAAGGCATGTCAGGCTATATGACGGTCCCGTATTGGATACGTTTTCGATTCCTGTCGGAGGACTAATATTTTCTATGAAAGTTTCTCGAACATTCAGGCCGTAAATGTTGTTTAATACCGTTTGTTATAAAACAGAGCATTTACTTAAATATTTGTATCTATAAAAAAATGTATAAACATAAAAATGTCTTAAAATTATTGTCGCACTTTGTCCATTTCATATATATATATATATATATATATATATATATATATATATATAAATGAAAAAAAAAACACATCTCGTAATATCCGGTAATAGAATTATTTCAGCGAGTAAGTGTTTAATACCGGCCTCATCATCAGATAGAAATTATTCAGACAATATGTCAAACTATTTTTTTATATAAATCACAAAACAACAGGAAGTAAGTCTAAACTGCTTGACCGAGAAAAAATCGTCTGTAGATTTTTATTATTTAAGTGCGCGGTGGGAAGCAAAGTGTCAAAATAGTGAACGGGGGTGGGAGATTTAAAAACAAATGACAGCTCATGAAATACATTGGAATCAAATCAAAATTCATATCATCATCATCATCATCTACTTGACGTCAAACAATAGCAATCATCATCACATATATAAAAATAATGAAACATTAAAACATAATATACAGCGAGACCCCAAAAAAACGGGAACTTTTTAACAATCCAATAAAACCAAGAGTGCTGGAAGAAAAATATTTAATTCATAGTAATTGAAACCTTAAAACATGCCATTTAAGAAACAATGATGGAAATTTTCATTTTTTTAAAATTACCTCGTGTAGATGGCGTCCTCCTGTACGAATGCATTCTTGAAATCTGCTGTTGAGTTTCCTCATTGACTGCTGCAACATCTCAGCTGGGATACTGTGAATTTCATTCTCGTTACTAAAATGGCGAAATGTTTATTTGCTCAAGGTCACTGTCTCGCAGTGTTGCCACTTGGTCATGTCTGGCAATATGCACTTCAAAAAATCACGTTTTTTAGGGTCAGCCTGTATAAAAATTTAATTCAATATATCTAGTTAATCTTTATATATATATATATATATATATATATATATATATATATATATATATATATGTGTGTGTGTGTGTGTGTGTGTGTGTGTGTGTGTGTGTTTGTGTTTGTGTGTGCCATATACAAAAAAATCATATGCAAATATACACGTCCATACCAACACACAAGTAAACACAATACATCCACATACCCATACACATACATGTATACATATATACACATATATGTGCATAACGCATATACATATACATAAACGTAAGCACCTACATACACATACATAAACATAACCACACATAATCACCCACACTATATATACATATATATATACACACATACATATACACACCTCATTATAATATATATACGCATACATACAAAATAAACATATATATATTCATAAAGAATTCACTCAAACGTACTTATGCATATATACACATACATACACACATGCACACATATATACACATACGCGCAAATAAACATATACATATATAATACACGCATACATATATACATATATATACACACACATATCCACACACATACATAATTATATACACATACACATATACACACATACACCTACACAAATATACACACATACATAAATACACAAAAATATGTACATATACATAAATCAAAGCATATGACTTTCAATAAATGCTGCAAAATAACTGTTGGATTGCAAAACATATTTATAAGATAATTTAAACCTATTTTATGGCGACATTTAAATATGATCTCATTTGTTTAGTTCAATAGCTGGCTAGTACTTTTATATTTAATCATTTTAATTGTTTCTCCTAGGCACAAATTACACCTATTTCTGAAGCTGTTGTGGGGCTTGTGGTTTACCTATAATCTCCCATTCTATCTGTGGTGTGAAGTTTCTATCCTTTAATTCCTAGAAGTATTTTGAAAAAGCTAACTGGTGTTTTAGATAAGGTCAGAAAAAGAATAAATGTGATTGTAGAGCCTCTGTTTCCAGATCCCATTGGAAATTCCGATGTACACATTTTATTATTTATATTTTCTTTAGAGAAAATAGTTGCTTGGTATATAATATTTTCGGGTTTGTCCAAATGGACAGTTATTTTTGTTTCTACAATTACAAGAGGGTTTGCTATCTGGTTGGTTATTGTTATAAAACCTGTTTAGAATTTTATTATTATTTGAATTAATAATATTTATTTGTGTAGGAGTATCTAATTTTTAAGGTTGTTCTATCAAAAATTTTACTTAAAGAGTTATTTCGGTTAAAATATTTGTCAATCGATTTCAGAAAATATTGACCAACATTTATATTAGATAGTTGGCAGAAAGGAGGGTTACACCATAAAACTTTTATTTTTCTATGTCTGGCTCTATATATTTTAGTAACTTTTAAGATTCCAGGTAAAATAATTTTTGCTTAAGTCAACTTCCACTAGTACGCATGGATTTACACGGAGTAAAAGTGAAAAAAAATCACTGAGTATTGGGAGGATTGAGTAATGGACAAAAGTTGAACGGGATTCAAGAAGATAGAAGATGCCGATTGACGTTGCATTTAAATTTTTAAAGATTGTAATTATCTGGGAAGTAAGTAATAGAAGGGAGTTCCAAAGTCGGGAAGTGTGAGAAAAGTAGCCGTTGAAGCAGAAGTAGCGGTTACATATAAGCTTGATTAGATTGACAGATATTTTTTTTATATGGGCTTCTATACAATTTTCTGATCAGATAAGATAAGAAGATGATAATTCAACAGTAAATACACATTTTCGGTGAATACTTCTTTTAGCATTTCACCCCAATCAAGGCGGGAATGCCACTAGCACGCAAGGGGTTACAGAGACTGAGTGCAAGTGTAAGGAGGGGTGTTTGAGGAAATGATACAGAGAATGATGGGAATCAGGATCTAGGCATTAGAAGATGTCGATTGACACTACATTTGAATATTACAGGTATCAGGGAAGCAAATAAGAGGAGGGGAGTTCCTCTGCTGGGAAGTGTGAGAGAAGTTCTCGGGGTAGAATAGGCGGTTACATTTAACTGTTTCGTCAGTGAGAGGGCGGGACCGAGATGCCGAACTAGTAGCACGCTTAAATTCATGCAGTCTGGGAACCAGTGAAAGTAGCTCGTCAGAGTAGTCGCCATGAAAATGTTTGTAGAAAAGACAGAGGGAAGCCACATTACGTCTGTGAGAAAGTGACTGCAAACGAGATGCCAGATCAGGACTTATCACATTGCATATACGTCTCTGGATTTTGTCGCAGACACCGAGATGACCAGAGGGGGCACCAGACCGTATATGACAGTTTGTATTGTATTTGTATAAGTGTATACTTTTGAATTTTATGACAAATCTTTCAGTAGAAACTAGGATTATGTAATGAAATACTGCTTCGTATTTTATTTCAATATTAATGATTGTTAAGACAACATTATATTTTGAAGAAACTGTGTAATAAATATCTTAACAATAATCTTTGATTTAGTTATACTTTCTTTGAGATGAATTATTATCCAATTCCACTGTAGAAAATATTTCCAAATTTTCATTTTAACCCAAGAATATGTTGAGAATAAAATAGCATCTTTAAAGTGGCTATGCTATATTTTTTAATATATGTTATTGTTATACGTTATTTATATAAACACAAATATTTATATAAAAGCTCTGTTCCTAATAAAGAAACTTAAATATTTGTCTCTATATAAATAATGTATAACAATAAAACAAATTAAAATAATTAATACCTAAAATATAAATTAAAATTGGGAAGAATCTCTAAATATTAACCAGTCTGTCACAAATTAGTTCTGCCAAGGTAAAATCTTTTTTAACTGCTATTATCTCGTCTTAAATTTTTCTACAGAAACCGAATGCAATAAATTGAATATATTGGAAATATACAGAAACATATACGCGCTTGTATGTATGTGTGTGGGTGTGAAATAAATAAATCAAATTTTCGCAGCACTCACCGATAACCAAGTAAAAGTTTTGCGATGTCATTCCCCCTAAGCTTAAAAAAAGAAAGGCTAATTAAATACCAACAAATTTCTAAAGGCATATAAAATACCAAAAGCAAATTACAAATATAACATTTTCAATGCTGAATAATTTTAATAACTTATAGCCTAAATATTCTAGTTTTCTAGCAGTGAGCAATGTTTAATGTACATATATATATATATATATATATATATATATATATATATATATATATATATATATATATATATATATATATATATATATATATATATATATATATATATATATATATATATATATATATTTATATTTTTATGTTTAACATTCTTTTTTATAGATACAATTTTATAATAAACAGTATTAAATAACATTTAGCTGGCTGAATGTCCGAGAAATTTTCATAGAAAATATTCGTCCGTCGCCAGGATACGAACCGGTATTCTCTGAAAATTTCTCGGACATTCAGGCCGGTAAATGTTATTTAATACTGTTTTATAAACAGAGCATTCCCTTAAATACTTGTATCTATAAAAAAGAATGTTAAACATAAAAATGTCTTTAAATAATTGTCGGACTTTGTGCATTTCATATATATATATATATATATATATATATATATATATATATATATATATATATATATATATATATATATATATATATATATATATATATATATATATATATATATATATATATATATATGATAAAATATAGTTTTAAGGTAAGTGGGAGTAATGGTTGTCTAAGTAGTCCATCACTAGCAGTAATTTACCTACTCCATGCCGCTGGCGAGTATTGTATTTTGTTGATGTTATAAAGATTACCATATTTCATTTCCAACCTCCGTTTTATTCCTCATTCAGTAACCTTTTCTAGGTTGCAACAACATATATATATATATATATGTTTTATATATTTATATATATATATATATATATATATATATATATATATATATATATATATATATATATATATATATATATATGTAACTATACTCGTGTCGAAAAAAACCTTCGAACTCTTGATTTAACAATAGCCAAATCAATCACGAAGAGAAAAAAAGGTTTTAAAAAAGAAAGAGCCAGGAACATGGAAATCTATTGAAAATAATCACACAGATACAGGTTCAAGGCCCAAAGAAAAAACCCCGATACGAGTAAACAACTAACTAAAGAGCTCAATACAAACATACCAAGGTTTCACTTAGGCAGATCGTCAGGGACGGCTGGCTCATTAGGTTTGACTATATATATATATATATATATATATATATATATATATATATATATATATATATATATATATATATATATATATAGTAAAGGTAACATATCCATTGGTATATTATCCAAGTAGATCCTAGTAATGTAAAATATTAAAACTGATTCACAAAAAGACCTCAATTTATTTATTATTCTGACACAAAATCAGTTCATATGTGGCAGCAAATATTCTAAGCATGGACGAATAGTAGACTTCATATGAATGGAGCACTTTGGCTGATTGGCATTTGTTTACATTTGTAAAAACAATACGCTAGATTTAGTTGTGTAACTCTAGCGAGTGAAGATAGCTCTGGCTGACACCAAATTAGTTGTGTTTCAATCCTGGCTTGAGGCATTCGGAAGTCTAGTCGCACTGATGGGCTGTGATACAGCGAAACAGTACTGACTGTGAATGACATAATATATATATATATATATATATATATATATATATATATATATATATATATATATATATATAATATATATATATAAAAATATGATTCCTTCGCTACATAAGAGTTCTCATGTTTCAAAAGCGAGAGCCGAGTATGTTAGGGGTCTCGGCTCTCGCTTTTGAAACATGAGAACTCTTATGTAGCGAAGGAATCATATTTTTTAAAACAAAAAATATTATAATATAAGCTCTACTTCTGTATGGAGCACTGTCTTTTTGAAAATAGAAGCAAAATACTAAGGAACACCGGATTATCTACCTAACGTGTTCTTTCCTATTTTTCTGCACACCTGCATATATATATATATATATATATATATATATATATATATATATATATATATATATATATATATATATATATAACTCTTTTGTATGTTGTTTGTTAACTCTTTTTATTATATCTTCCTTACTCTGTCCTGGAAATTGAGTTCTACCTGGATTCTATCCTCTTGGAATTATTTCTTTTACATATAAATATATGTATATATAATTGCATAGCATTTCTGGAATGGATTGTTATCGATATATATATATATATATATATATATATATATATATATATATATATATATATATATATATAATAAAAAGACGTAAACAGTAATATTCCATGGTCATAATTTATTCCATTGGAATCGTGAAAACGATCCAATCGTTTTCACGATTCCAATGGAATAAATTATGACCATGGAATATTAGTGTTTAAGCCTTTTTATTATATCCTTACTCTGTCCTAGACATTGAGTTCTACCTTGATTCTATCCTGTTGGAATTATTTTTTTATGCATATATGTTTGTGTATGTATGTATGTATGTATGTATATATATTTATATTTTAGATATATGATTGCATATGTATGTGTATATTTACCACTAATATTATCTATCTATCTATCTATCTATCTATATATATATATATATATATATATATATATATATATATATATATATATATATATATATATATCCTTTTATTAATCTACCTGTTAACAATTGATTGATGCATTTTTAGGGGTTTTTATAATGAAGTTTCCTCATTGTGTTTCCTGATGCAATATCTATGGGTTCACTTAACGTTCCAATATTAAATAAAATAAACAATAATACTCTTACTAAGTTGTACAATAAAGGTTTATATTTACGACTATTGGTTTTGCTATGGTGGAATCTAACGCTGTAACACTAAATAAAAAGTAGTAATACATGAGAAAATGTACCTTCCTTATGACCATTGAATGTCCTGATGGAATTGCTATGAGATCCTCGTTCGCCCCAACATTAAATAAAAAACAATATTTAAGAAACTGTTGATAAAACTTAAAACCAATAATATAAAATAAGTTTTCAATAACTTCTACCATAAATATTCCATTTTTATGACCATTTAGTTTCCTGGTGGGATTCTTCCGATGGATTTTATCATGAATATCTAAATATATATCAGATACGTATCAATAGTTGTCAAAAAAGATACAAATTAAACAAATCAATTTTGCCTAGCTAGTCATGGGGCAGTGATGAACGACATTTGACTACCATTGATAATCTTCTTTTGAGAGCTGGTCTCTGATAAGAATCCAACTTTCTTTATTTACCGTATTGCTTCAGGCTGTGAGCGGGCAAACACAACACATCCCCATTCTAGCCTTTGCCTCACACTCACTGTTCCACAATCTTATCACACAAGAACCCCTACTAGGAGGGGCGCTGTCTTCTCCTCCCTCTTGCCTTCGATACCCACTGAGAATAACTACCCACGAACTCTCCATCCTCATACACCCATGTGCAAATTAATTGAAACAAAACGAATAATTCCGTTATTATTTACTTTTTTTCGTATTTTCCAAATGAAACATGACCCAGTGCACATATTGGCACTTCGTATGTCCATTCCACGAAGAAAGTCCTTGCAGATTGCAGTTAAATCAGGAGAGTTTCCGGAAAATCTATAGAACTTTGATTTGCTCACTGGTAAGGCTTGCCTGTGTGTTCGTGCAGCGTTACAATTTCCGTATGCTTCCTTAGAGTAACGTCCATCGCAAATCTCCGTAGGACAACTAATCGACAGTTGAGACAAGATTGTCTCGGCGTGATAAAAATTTGATGCAATCACGAATGAAGCAATATTTTTCAAGGCCCAACAAATTTCATCATACGCCCCGAAAATAGATTCATGTTACTGCACACCACTGCCAATGATCTAATCTGGGGAAAAATTAGAAATTGATTACACCCTGTCACTCCAGTGAGTCTGAAACTGACCGTGTGGTGAAAGAAAGGAAACAAATACGGTTATTTCAATTAATTTGCACAAGGTTGTATGTGCAAGATATTACTACAGTTTCGTCCTAATTTTGAGTGTAAGTGTTTTCTAAGTGTTTTAAATTTAATCTGACAGAACAAGAAATTATAAATTGAAATAATTCTTTAAGCATTCAAATAAATAAGCTATATTTATTAATGACAATCCATGGATATTGTTTTTCTGGTAAAAAGATTATTGTCTTATTGAACTTTGTCCTGATGACGAAAACGAGAAAGCATTTTTTTTTTTTACTTGCAAGACCTGACAGCCTAAGGTTCAAACTACACACTGTAAATGTCAAAAACGAACAAGTAGAGAAATCTACGCCTCTGGGTAGATTTTAACAAACAACGAAAAGTCACACTGATATAACAAAAGTTGCCTTCCAAAAGCAGAGGAAAAGAACAGACAAATTTCCTGAAAAACAATAAAAAGACTACTGAAATGTGTATTGTAAATCTTCCTATACATTAATCAGCATTGCAAATACCACCAAAATACTTACGGACGTAGTTGTAGACCTACCACGTGTTATTTTTGGAATATTTCGAAAATAACAAGAATAATTACTTTCAAGAACCGCGCAAATTCGAGAAAAAGCTAATGTGAAATTATTTTCTAATTAATAAAAAATATCACACCTCTAAGTGAAAGTAAATTTTGGATCTCCATTACAGATATAAAATTAGAAGCATACTGCTTCTCGAGAATACAAAACGATTTCGCAGGCCTGTTTGATCTACAAATGAGTACACACGCAGCCGCACATGCACACAATGGAAGAGACTGACAGTAAGCACTCGCCGACGAAAGCCTGACAGGTACATCAGTCTGACCGTTATAAAGTAAGTGTCCACACACCGGACTTCTTTTATGTGCCGTGTCCTTTCAGGATGTAAGCGATCATAGCCCTCCAACACTTCCTGTATCTTTTAATGCTTTTCCTTTTTGTTATTTCTCCCTGACCCTGTTCCTCCAACCACTTGCTGCAGACCATTAAGTGTGTCACTCGTTGCTTTCTCCTGTCCCTCCTTCCCTCTATCCGTCTTGTGAGTATCAGATATTCCAAGCCCTCCTTCCTCATTAACTGTCCCAGGAATCCCAGCTGTCTCTTAGACTACGAACACATAATTACTTTATGAAACAAACTTCACTGCAAGGAAATTTGAAAATTGAAATGCTGAGAGTAACATGGTCGAAAATGTGAGTAATGTGGAAGTTATAAAAGTAATAAAATCTCCCTGTCTTTTTTTTAATGAATAATTCCATGGTAATTGTTCAGATGAGCTCTTCATTGTGGTACCTTCATATAATTCAAATAAGAATATGCAATTTTATTGATCCTGACCTGGCATGAAGTGGAAAGATTATATTGAATCAGTTGTCAGGTTTGCTGCTAGGAAAGTGGCTCACGAGTCAGTTTTTTCACCGGAATCTATCTTACATATTTATAAATGTAGATGAAGAAAACAAAGTCTACAACACTCAAGCCTTGTGGCTAAAACAACCAAAATGAGGATACTAGTTCGAGTAAATCGGTCTAAAGTAATGATAATTCCTCATTTCAAAAATAACTAAAATGGTGACATTACTAACAACCAAGAAGAATAAATTAGTATGCAACAATAATAATTTCTTGCTCGGTCAACTTCAAGGCATATTAGTTCACAATTTGGCGTTATAAATATTTTCTCGCCAGAATCTATTTTACATATTTATAAGTCTACCATTCATCCTTGCTTTGAATATTGCTGCCACATCTGGTCTGCTGCTTCTGCTATATATTTACAGATTCTTGATAAAATTCAAAGAAGAATCTATCTTACATATTTATAAGTCTACAATTAATCCTTGCTTTGAATATTGCTGTCACATCTGGTCTGGTGCTTCTGCTATATATTTAGAGATTCTTGATAAAATCCAAAGAAGAATCTATCTTACATATTTATAAGTCTACCATTCATCCTGGCTTTGAATATTGCTGCCACATCTGGTCTGGTGTTTCTGCTATATATTTACAGATTCTTGACAAAATCCAGAGAAGAATCTATCTTACATATTTATAAGTCTACGATTCATCCTGGCTTTGAATATTGCTGCCGCGTCTGGTCTGGTGCTTCTGCTATATATTTAGAGATTCTTGATAAAATCCATAGAAGAATCTATCTTACATATTTATAAGTCTACCATTCATCCTGGCTTTGAATGTTGCTGCCACATCTGGTCTGGTGCTCCTGCTATATATTTAGAGATTCTTGATAAAATCCAAAGAAGAATCTATCTTACATATTTGTAAGTCTACCATTCATCCTGGCTTTGAATGTTGCTGCCACATCTGGTCTGGTGCTCCTGCTATATATTTAGAGATTCTTGATAAAATCCAAAGAAGAATCTATCTTACATATTTATAAGTCTACCATTCACCCTGGCTTTGAATATTGCTGCCACATCTGGTCTGGTGCTTCTGCTATATATTTAGAGATTCTTGATAAAATCCAAAGAAGAATCTATCTTACATATTTGTAAGTCTACCATTCATCCTGGCTTTGAATGTTGCTGCCACATCTGGTCTGGTGCTCCTGCTATATATTTAGAGATTCTTGATAAAATCCAAAGAAGAATCTATCTTACATATTTATAAGTCTACCATTCATCCTGGCTTTGAATATTGCTGCCACATCTGGTCTGGTGCTTCTGCTATATATTTAGAGATTCTTGATAAAATCCAAAGAAGAATCTATCTTACATATTTGTAAGTCTACCATTCATCCTGGCTTTGAATGTTGCTGCCACATCTGGTCTGGTGCTCCTGCTATATATTTAGAGATTCTTGATAAAATCCAAAGAAGAATCTATCTTACATATTTATAAGTCTACCATTCATCCTGGCTTTGAATGTTGCTGCCACATCTGGTCTGTTGCTTCTGCTATATATTTAGAGATTCTTGATAAAATCCAAAGAAGAATCTATCTTACATATTTATAAGTCTACCATTCATCCTGGCTTTGAATATTGCTGCCACATCTGGTCTGGTGCTTCTGCTATATATTTAGAGATTCTTGATAAAATCCAAAGAAGAATCTATCTTACATATTTGTAAGTCTACCATTCATCCTGGCTTTGAATGTTGCTGCCACATCTGGTCTGGTGCTCCTGCTATATATTTAGAGATTCTTGATAAAATCCAAAGAAGAATCAATCTTACATATTTATAAGTCTTCCATTCATCCTTGCTTTGATGAACTTTTCTCTGGATTTTATGAATTTCAGCGCAGTACTACATTGGCAGAATGGCCTCACCATTTCCCAGTTGAAATGGCTTGATGTAACCGGAAGTTCTATGCTAACAGTTTTTTCTATCGCACTTCTCGCTTGTGGAACACGCTTCGGGCTTCTTTCTTTCTTGTCAATGTTGAACTTTCAAAAATTAAATGTTTTTTTAATTCTTGTTCTTTACTTAATAATATATGTTCTCTTATTATCTAACACTCAGTGAGCCCTTGTGTCTGATTGGTTTTATTGCCTTTCTTGGGGTTAAATGTTTAAAAATCAACAACAACTGAAAGCAGTACTTGCTGCTCAGTAAAAGAATGCTTCTTTGTCGGGATACGGCTAATATTATCATTACCATTTTATGGAATCGTATTTCTATTGTCTCAAGTCTTTTTATTATATGTGAGAAGATTATATAGAGTGGGATTCATATTACATAAGAGTCCTGCACTCTTTTCTTTTTCTAGCAAAGTTTTCCTGTATCTTAATACTTCTCTTAGCATTTGGAAGGTATCTTTTGCAATTCCAACACACTATCAGATTTCGACATCACGTTTTCCTATAGGAAAAGGAAATGAAACAAAAAATAATAATCATAAAAAAGTAATTAATTGATTGTACTCGATGGAGGTTATAAAAAAACCGTAAAGGGCTTTAAGTCACTTCTTTTTGTATGACGGTCCTTGATAAAATCCAAAGTCGGATATGCGATGTAATTGGCCCTGATCTGGCATCTCGTCTGCCGCCGTTCTCTCACAGCAGTGCTATTACCTCCCTCTGTCTTTTTTACAAAGACTTTCACGGTAACTGCTCCGATGAACTGCTTTCGCTGGTTCCCAGACTTCATGAATTTAAGCGTTCAGCTAGGCTGGCATCTCGCTGTCACCCTTTCACTGTTGAAATTGTTAAATGTAGCCGTCTCTTCTACGCCAATAGCTTCATGTCTCGCACCTCTCGCCTATGGAACTATCTCTCAATTTCTTGTTTTCCTGATAGCTATAATCTCCAACTATTAAAATGTAATGTCAATCGACGTCTCCAGATGCCCTGATCTATCCCCTGACCTTCTCTCCATCCTTTCCGCTATCACTCCTATCTGCTCTCGCTTCAACTCTCTGTAACCCCTTGCGTGCTAGTGGTTTCCTGCCTTGCTTGAGATGGAATGTGTAGTGACCCAACTTCCACTTTCCAACGGGATCGTTCCGACGTGTTTTCATCCTCCCTCCTCATGAAGTAGGGATTCGGTCATCCCAACTCAGCGCGTGGCTCACTTGAGCTTGATCTTTTTTACCCGTTCTTATCCTTGCTCACCATAAATAATTTATGAACCAAAAACGGGAATACTTAGAAGACAATTCAATTTGTTTCAATACATCAACATAAAAGGAATAAATGTCTGTAACAGAAACAAGTTTTTTGTATGCTACTTTATGTACTGAACACGCATTTTCACTAAAAAATACACACAGCCTCCACATCATTGTTGACGTCTGCATCACCTCCTCTTTTAAAACACTTCCCCGCAACTTAGGTCGTTTCTCTCACTGACAACCATATATTCTGTCTTCTTACAATTCATATAACTCGACCCCATAACATTATATTTTTTCATATAAAAGTTTAATTTGCGTAGGATATGTAGTTACTAAGATATTCATATTTTAAGTTAAGTCAATTTTTGAAGGAGATCCTATATATATATATATATATATATATATATATATATATATAGGATTGGTATATACGGGATAAATTCCAATAACCAACAATTATTATTCTTAAAAGAGTGCTCAATACAGAGATGAGCAGATATAATTATTTATTTAAATATTATAACATAAATATGTTATAAAATCACTACAAAAATAGCCATTTTCAACATCATCAGCTGATAAGACACCAGAAGTGTTGAAACAAAATGGCTATTTTTGTAGTGATTTTATAACATATTTATGTTATAATATTTAAATAAATAATTATATATATATATATATATATATATATATATATATGTGTGTGTGTGTGTGTGTGTGTGTGTGTTTAGGCAGGAAATTCTCTTTTACGCACGTCTGATGGAATAAATTACAGACTAATTTTTAATTAAACCCCTTCATACTCACGAATAAGCGTGTGGCGACATTGGAAGGCTACAATGTCCTGATACATGTAAGAGCAAGTAATACTTGTTTCTCTAAACTTTTTAGGAGACTTCAACTGAAGCCTTATATATAAGGCTGTATATTTCCCTATTTTTTTTTAAAGTTATTTACAATTTCAGTAAGTTAATTTGATTGATGTGACTAGTAAAATTTAGTATTAATCTTTTGGTACAAATATTTGAGGTTTATTTATAATCCAGACAAAACTTGAAAGAGTTATTAATAGCAAATATAAAATTTGGTAGCAATCAGGAATCAGGAGCCTTGTAAATTCCTTTACTCGAATAACCTTAATTCTTATAATCTGGTCCTTAAACGGCGATTTAATGCATATGTTTCTTTTTCTGTTTTATTTAAACCAAATTTTCAAAAGGAATAGGTCAATAAATAAATAAATTTCATTATAGTGCTAAAACCGTCAAACTGGCGCCTTTTTATAAACACGATTCTTTTATAGTTAAAAAGAAGTTTTCCTGTGTTAATATTCTCAAAATGAGAAATAAAATGGAAATCATCTGTTGGACATGCGCAGAAAAAACAGCCTCGTTATCGCGATTATTTTTTTTTCTTAAAGGTATTAAGATATGTAAATGGCTTTGCGAATTTTATGCGGTCTTTATATTTGCATGGATGCCTACTTATTAACATCGCTTATCAGAGAAGACATTAGTGGATAGCCATTATCGACAAGCAGTCACCACTAAATTTTAATTTTTTTTTATTTAATGTTAGTATTGAATATATTTTCATAACAGAAAAATGGACATTTTAACGCAAATAATTACCATTTACACACACATTCACTTATATATATATATATATATATATATATATATATATATATATATATATATATATATATTTATTTGTATTTAGGCAGCAATCCTTCTTCACGACAGACAAGGTGGGTTTTTGTTTCTTTTAGGGGGATAAATTATATAAAAACTGTCCAATTGTTCTTTCTTTTCGAGTGGTTTCGGCTATACATTTATTCATGTTCAAGGTTCAAAATATATTAACTCTTGAAAAGAAATAGGTTGTTGTATATATGTATTTATATAATGTTTTCATTTTCAAAACACGGTCAAGATAGTATGTTCATGTTAGTTAATTATATTATATGTTGATATTATTGAGCTCAGGTCTCATTTAAATATTCACGGAAACCTAGTGGAACCTATTCGAAACATACTTGTTGACAACACAAATATAATATGTAAAAAAAGCATGAAAATAATGAAAGACTTAAAATTAAAAACAAAAAAAAACTGAAAAGAAAAAAATTATAAGATCATATGTGAAATTCTGTAAAAAACTAAATCAACCACCTTGTCTGTCGTATTCACTGAAACGTTCATTTATATATATATATATATATATATATATATATATATATATATAAATATATATATATATAAATATATATATATATATATATATATATATATATATATATATATATATAATCAGACATATGGTTATGTTTAACAATACATATATATATATATATATATATATATATATATATTATGATTATTTTATTTTTTATTTTTAAAAAGAAAATAATTATAATATATATATATATATATATATATATATATATATATATATATATAATAATTATTTTCTTTTTTAATTCTTATTTTTTAGGGAAAATAATTATATAATAATAATATTATGCTCTATTGTTTTGTATCCAGCACTTTTTAAAAAATAATAAGAATAACAGCTAAAAAAACGGATTATAAATCTTACTGTTCTTTCTTATTATTTCATATATATATATATATA
>OZ038509.1:68070410-68117910 GCA_964036315.1 Acanthosepion esculentum | reverse complement strand
CAAAGATGAGGACAATAGTCCGAATAATGTAAATAGTGTACATAATACCTCATCTCAGAAATATAGACAGATACTGAAAGGCCGAAACGTTGTAATAAATATGGCGACAAAGATGAGGACAATAGTCCGAATAATGTAAATTGTGTATATAATACCTCATCTCAGAAATATAGACAGATACTGAAAGGCCGAAACGTTGTAATAAATATGGCGACAAAGATGAGGACAATAGTCCGAATAATGTAAATTGTGTATATAATACCTCATCTCAGAAATATAGACAGATACTGAAAGGCCGAAACGTTGTAATAAATATGGCGACAAAGATGAGGACAATAGTCCGAATAATGTAAATTGTGTATATAATACCTCATCTCAGAAATATAGACAGATACTGAAAGGCCGAAACGTTGTAATAAATATGGCGACAAAGATGAGGACAATAGTCCGAATAATGTAAATTGTGTATATAATACCTCATCTCAGAAATATAGACAGATACTGAAAGGCCGAAACGTTGTAATAAATATGGCGACAAAGATGAGGACAATAGTCCGAATAATGTAAATTGTGTATATAATACCTCATCTCAGAAATATAGACAGATACTGAAGGGCCGAAACGTTGTAATAAATATGGCGACAAAGATGAGGACAATAGTCCGAATAATGTAAATTGTGTATATAATACCTCATCTCAGAAATATAGACAGATAGTGAAAGGCCGAAACGTTGTAATAAATATGGCGACAAAGATGAGGACAATAGTCCGAATAATGTAAATTGTGTATATAATACCTCATCTCAGAAATATAGACAGATACTGAAAGGCCGAAACGTTGTAATAAATATGGCGACAAAGATGAGGACAATAGTCCGAATAATGTAAATTGTGTATATAATACCTCATCTCAGAAATATAGACAGATACTGAAAGGCCGAAACGTTGTAATAAATATGGCGACAAAGATGAGGACAATAGTCCGAATAATGTAAATTGTGTATATAATACCTCATCTCAGAAATATAGACAGATACTGAAAGGCCGAAACGTTGTAATAAATATGGCGACAAAGATGAGGACAATAGTCCGAATAATGTAAATTGTGTATATAATACCTCATCTCAGAAATATAGACAGATACTGAAAGGCCGAAACGTTGTAATAAATATGGCGACAAAGATGAGGACAATAGTCCGAATAATGTAAATTGTGTATATAATACCTCATCTCAGAAATATAGACAGATACTGAAAGGCCGAAACGTTGTAATAAATATGGCGACAAAGATGAGGACAATAGTCCGAATAATGTAAATTGTGTATATAATACCTCATCTCAGAAATATAGACAGATACTGAAGGGCCGAAACGTTGTAATAAATATGGCGACAAAGATGAGGACAATAGTCCGAATAATGTAAATTGTGTATATAATACCTCATCTCAGAAATATAGACAGATAGTGAAAGGCCGAAACGTTGTAATAAATATGGCGACAAAGATGAGGACAATAGTCCGAATAATGTAAATTGTGTATATAATACCTCATCTCAGAAATATAGACAGATACTGAAAGGCCGAAACGTTGTAATAAATATGGCGACAAAGATGAGGACAATAGTCCGAATAATGTAAATTGTGTATATAATACCTCATCTCAGAAATATAGACAGATACTGAAAGGCCGAAACGTTGTAATAAATATGGCGACAAAGATGAGGACAATAGTGCGAATAATGTAAATAGTGTACATAATACCTCATCTCAGAAATATAGACAGATACTGAAAGGCCGAAACGTTGTAATAAATATGGCGACAAAGATGAGGACAATAGTCCGAATAAAGTAAACAATGTATATATTTTCCCTCATATTCTTTAACACTTAGTAAGACATTACGTCTTAGTGATTTATTCTCTTGTATAGGGCGAAATGTTAAAAAAAAAAAGTATAATATCATGTTCCTCTGCCTGGAAAACGGTTTAATTTCAAAGAATTTGGAATCACAGTTTTTCTACCTCGTTATGATATATTTGAGCTCATGTTGTACTTAATAAATAGCTCTTGCTTCAGAACAAATGTACTTAAAACGTTAAGTGAATTTCAAAGACAATACGAGAGTCATTCAATAAATAAGGTGATATTTTCGGTATAAAGACTTCTAATAAAGATAGAAGCTTACCTTTTTTTTCAACGTAGTCTCACAGTCACACACTTTCCCCATCTGTGCTTCCATATTCCCTCAGCGTAAAAATCTTTGGACTGATGTCTCAGACAGTCGCTCACAACACTTTTGACTTCATCGTCACATTTAAACTTCGTGCCTCTCTTGAACGCTTTCAAGGGACCAAACAGGTGAAAGTCTTATGGGGCAAGGGTTGGGCTGTAAGAGGAATGAGGGAGCAGTTCCCAGCCCAGCTCGTTGATGGTCTGCACCGTTTGGGCTGCTGTGTGAGGCCTTGCGTTGTCATGATGCAAGATGACTCTTTCTGACTGATGACCCCTGCGTTTGTCCCAACAGATAAGCTCAAAGTCCTTGCAATGTCATCTACTGTCACCCTTCTGTCAGACTGAATGAGGTCATTGACTGATTCGATCAGCTCAGGAGACCTCACTTCTCTCCCAGGCCTGTCTTCATGCTCAACACTGCTCTGTCCTTCTTTAAACAATTTAGCCCACTTGTAGACATTCTTTGGCTGAAACATGTGGCACCATACACAGTTGACATTCTCCTATAAATTTTTAAAAAGTTTGCACCCTTCAGCAACCAAAAACTTGATAACTGACCGCTGTTCAATCCTGGAGCATGCTTCTTGGTCGACCATCTTTGTTAATCGCCAAAACTCTCAAAGTTTTTTTTTATCTGCAAAAGAAATTAAATCCATGTCTAAAAGAAGTAAAACAAAAAAAAAATAAAAAGAAGAGTAAGATTCTATCTGTATTTGAAGTCCTTATAGCGAAAAATCCACCTTATTTATAGAATGACCCTCGTATTTAGTTATGTTTACATAGATTTATTCAAACACATATTTACAATTTTGTTCCACCGGGTTTCGCCATCTTTGAGGCGATCCCTGATTCTATCCATTATTTAATCGTATCTTTCCAAGAAAGGCGATAAAGCCACTAAGTCGTAATGGTTTTACTGGGAGTGAAATTGGAGGAGAAAACGTTAGTGAGGAGGAAAAGCAATAGAAAACAGGGTTCAAGAAGAACGTAGGTTACAGGTAAGTAAGAGTTTTTCACAGACGAGAAAAGAAACTATCAGGATGGTTACAAACGGTTACATCTAGATATTTCCATATTAAAACAGTGAGACCTAATTTCCAATCTAGTAATAATTCCTGAACGCTGCGCTCAAGCTACGAAGAATCAAATCTCATTGGAAATAATTTTCATAAACATATTTATAGAAAAGACACAGGGAAGTGATGTAAAAACGATAGGAATATGACTGAAGTCTACATGTTAGATCACGACCGATAATATTAAAAATCCTTCGAGATATACAGGGTGACCAAAACAAAAAACGGGAACGTTTTAACAATCCAATAAAACCAAGAGTGACGGAAGAAAAATATTTAATTCATAGTAATTGAAACCTTAAAATATGCCATTTAAGAAACAATGATGGAATTTTCATTTATTAAAAATTACGTCCTGTAGATGGCGTCCTCCTGTACGAATGCATTCTTGAAATCTGCTCTTGAGATTCCTCATTGACTGCTGCAACATCTCAGCTGGGATACTGTGAATTTCATTCTCGTTACTAAAATGGCGAAATGTTTACTTGCTCAAGGTCACTGTCTCGCAGTGTAGCCACTTGCTCATGTCTGGCAATACGCACTTAAAAAATTCACGTTTTTTAGTGTCACCCTGTATAAAAATTTAATTCAATATATCTAGTTAATCTTTATATATATATATACATATATATATATATATATATATGTGTGTGTGTGTGTGTGTGTGTGTGTGTGTGTGTGTGTGTGTGTGTGTGTGTATGTTTGTGTGTGCCATATACAAAAAAATCATATGCAAATATACACGTCCATACCAACACACAAGTAAACACAATACATCCACATACCCATACATGTATACATATATACACATATATGTGCATGTACGCATATACATATACATATACATAAGCACCTACATACACATACATAAACATAACCACACATGATCACCCACACTATATATACATATATATATATACATATACACACCTCATTATAATATATATACGCATACATACAAAATAAACATATATATATATCCATAAAGAATTCACTCAAACGTACTTATGCATATATACACATACATACACACATGCACACATATATACACACACACGCAAATAAACATATACATATATAATACACGCATACATATATACATATATATACACACACATATCCACACACATACATAATTATATACACATACACATATACACACATACACCTGCACAAATATATACACATACATAAATACACAAAAATATGTATGTTTTTGGGGGGGTCACACTGTATAACTGGAACACCAGACCAGGTGTAACAGTAATAGTTAATACCCAGACGAATGGTAGATATATAAACGGGCAAGATGGATTATGGCGGGACAAATACTTTAATCAGAACAACCATAATTTTTATCACCCTTGCTGATTATCTATTTTAAGTGTTTTTATAGGTTTCCAGAGAATTGATTTTCTTTCTATTAAAAGAATTGTGTAGATATCGAAATAAGTGGCAGGCCAATGGTCATGTCATGTGAGTACGGCGATTATCTTAGGATATCGCACCGAAGAAATGCCAATTACTGTCGAGTTCACAAAGAGGCGTGAGATCTGTTGTTTTCCTAATGGAATATAACACCTCCGCGATGGGCCAATTTCTCGTTGTTTTTCATCAATTGCTGTCGTTAATCTATCCAACTGGGAAAACTACTTCACTGAATTTGGCGTCAGATTTTAGCGAAAGGACTTGAAATACACAAAGCCATTCTAATACGACTAGACATTCTTTCCCCCAGCATTTTACGATCGATATTGTTTGCAAAAAATCCATTTTTCAACACCTGTGATTGTGCTGTTTAAAATAGTTTTTGTTGCGTTCGAGCTGGGAATCGCTTATAAAAATGCAGTCCATGAATTCCTTTTTCTGTAAATCCTGAAGCATTGAAATATTATAGTGTTTTCAAACGTCTTACAATGCTCACATGATATAATTAGAGTATCTCTGTCATATCCCCTATTTTATGATCTGAAATGATTTTAATCAGCATTGTCATTTGGCCATTATCAAAGACTGCAGGTATGAAGGAAATGCTCGATGTTTCAGAAAATGTTTCTCTTTTGAATATACTGAACCACTAACGAATTTTTATCTCAGCTACGGCACAATCTCATTAAATGGCACATATTGTTTAATTTAGAAAATAAAAATTTGTAGCGATTTATAGTTTTGGCGATTTATTAATTTTTCGATTCATTATTCATTATTTTATTGTTGGTCGTTATTATTTCGTTTTCTTGGGTTTATCTGTGCGTACGTGGTTTACATTCATTTTGACTTTCGATATATTTTTTTTAAGCTTTTCACCCCAAGCAAAGCAGGAAGCCACTAGCACGCAAGGAGTTACAGAAGGTTTGGAGGAAGAGCAGATAGGAGTGGTAGAGGAAAGGATGTGGAGAAAGATAGTGGATCGATCAAGGCTTACAGAAGATTTGGAGCGAGAGCAGATAGAAATGAAAGGGAAAAGGATGTGGAGAAGGGAAGTGGATAGATCAAGGCAACTGGAGATGTTGATTGACGTTACACTAAAATAGTTGGAGATTATATTTGTCAGGGGAACGGGAATAAGGAAGGGAGTTCCACGGGCGAGAGGTGCGAGACATGAAGCTATTGGAGTAGAAGAGACGTCTACATCTAACAGTTTCAACAGTGAAGGGGTGGGAACGGGATGTCAGCCTCGTAGAAGGCTTAAATTCATGAGGCCTGGGAACCAGCGAAAGCAGCTCATCGGAGCAATTACCGTGAAAAAAGACAGAGCGAGGCAACGGCGCGTCTGTGAGAGAGCGACTGCAGACGAGATGACAGATCAGGGCCAATTATGTTTTATATCCGTCTCTGGATCTTATCAAGAACCCTGAGGCAAACAGCAGGGTCTCCAAACCATATATGGCAGCAATACTCCATGCAAGGGCGAATGGTTGATTTATAGATTTGGAGGATCGATTCCGGGTTAAAAATTTCCTGGCCCGGCACAGGGAGCCAACTTTCCTTGCGGTGGATGAAGCAATTGACTCAATGTATTTGTTCCATCTCAGGTCAGCGGACAGCGTGAGACCGAGCAGCCACAGAGAGGAGCTCTCGAGAAGTTGGTCTTCAGACATTCTAATGGGATGCAGGGATGGATCCCTGTGGTGGTTAATAGAGAGCAGTTTTGTTTTAGAGGCGTTAAAGTTAACCAACCAATTCTTGCCCCAGTTCACAACCGTTTGGAGGTCCTTTTCGAGACGAACGGCCAGGTTAATTTTGTCAGCGACACTAGATTTGAATCGAATAAATCGTACATCATGTGGCATTGAGCTGACATCCTTCTGAATATGGATATACTAAAACGAAATTAACTATTTCAAAGGTTAGCGATTAACAAACAAGAACTTCACTAACTTTTCTTCCAAAACAATACACAGGTCACAGGTATTTTCATTTTAAAACTTACCGATTTTACTGATAGCAGTTTAGATTAAGCTATTTAATAGTAATGGTTCTGGGATTGAATCGACACATTAATGGCTGATTCAACATTTCCAAACTTTTAATTTACTTTAAGGGAATTATATCAAGCTGCCATTCTCCTATGTTATTGCCAAGCTATGACTCGAGGTCGGTTTAATATTGTTATATGGTCCAAAGATAAAGATTGCTAAGTCTTTTTTACGACTGTCACGCGGGCGTCGGCATAAACAAAACCACCCTCTTCAAAGCATCTGCGGGATTTTACAAATATTGCTTTCTTTCGTTTTTTATTTGATGAGCAAAACCAGAAATTTCAATGAAACGAATTTCCATTTTGGTTGAATATATATATATATATATATATATATATATATATATATATATATATATACTATGGATTCTCCTGTCGTCTTCGACGTATGAGGGTCTAGCAACTCACTTCTCAGAAGTGAACAGCCATCCTACCAGTACACACGATTTGAATATGCTGCAGAAGTTTGGTGCAAAATCAACTGCAGTTTTTGGTAGAACCAAATAGAGACAATAGGCGATTATATTATGTCAAAAGATTTCCAAAAGGCACTTTTTCGGGTTTTTCTTAAAATTCACCGTTTTCTTTCTCCGAGATTTTAAATATCCCTATCTGCCATACATATATATATATATATATATATATATATATATATATATATATATATATATATATATATATATATATATATGCTGACAGATAAAATTGAGTAGAGCCACATATATTTACAATTGCCCGGCAACACTTTTAGCCAAGTCAACACTTAGAGGCGACGTAAAAGTGTTAACTTCTATGTTCCCTTATATATATATATAATGATGATGAGGAGGAAAACGGAGACTTTAGAAACGAATAGTAATAGTTTATTTTGGAAGATCTCGTCTCATCAGGCCATGCGGTTTCAGCAATAAATATATTCAATTATTTTTTAAACCGTTTGGTCTGATGAAACGAGACCGAGGAATCGGTCTTGCGAAATAAAATATTACCATGGATTTCTAATGTCTGCGTTTTCATCATTATTATTATTGTTTGGTCTGTTCGTACAGTGAGCTTTCTTTGGATTTATATCCTCTTAGAAACTATCCTTACAAATTTTCAAATAATATATATATATATATATATATATATATATATATATATATATATATATATATATATATATATATATATTAGGCGTACGAATTTTTCTCATAAAAGACGGATCGAGTGTCACCATGGTCGATTTGTTAAGAATGTGAATTATTGACGTCGTCGGTCAGAATAAGATTGTCTGTGTAAGTGTTGAACAAACAAAAATATGCCTGAGCAGACGTCTGCAACAGAGATCTTAGCGTGTGGCACCTTGGTAAAATGCCGGAAAACCATAAAATTGTCCAAATATTCTGCCTATCCAAGTTCTTTCCGCTATTCTCCTGGCCATAATCGAGGATGATCTTTAGATTTTATTTTTAAACGAATTTATAGATTATATTATGTATATAGCTACACGCATTGGTTTGTTTTATTTTCGAATACGGTAAGTATATTATGGCCTTGTTCATCGCTAATGTTATCGGGTGTTCGCTTTTTTTTATTATTAGTGCTTTCATTATTCTTAGTCCATTTTTTATATGTGGATGACACTATTAGTCTTGTATGCTGCGGATGAGATTTCCTTTGCTCCCGTGAGTATTTAAATTGATTTTAAATGCGCTAATTGAGCGCCTATAGTACGTGAGTCTTCCTGAGAGGCAGGTAGTGGTAAGTCTAATATAATTATTAATGAATTTATATTGATCAGGAAAGCAGTTCCTTAAGGGACGTGTGAATTCATTAATAATATTAATTCTCTGTCATTTTAGATTCTACAGGTGGATTATTATCGTTGATGAAAAGGTTAACTGTTTGAAATATATGTTTGAATAATGATCTTCTGCCCCAATACACTAAATATACATATATATATATATATATGTGTGTGTGTGTGTGTGTGTGCGTGTGTGTTTGTTTGTGTGTGTGAGTGTGCAAATATAGAGAAAAATAGGAAAGAACCGTTAGATAAATAATCCGAAGTTCTTTAGTATTTTTGTTTTTATTTAAAAAAAAAAAGTGCTCAATACAAAAGTAGAGCCTAAATTATAATTATATATATATATATATATATATATATATATATATATATATATATATATATATATATATATATATATAGTCTTAAAGTGTGCTATATTTATGGGATAAAGTGCTCAATATCAGAGATAGAGCGTGTGTAAATATAAAAGTGGACATGGAAGTCAGCACTTAGAGGCGATATGTGCAAATATATAGAAAAATAGGAAAGAACACGTTCGGTAAATAATCCGAAGTTCTTTAGTATTTTTGTTTTTATTTTTAAAAAAACAGTGCTCAATGCACTAGAGATTAAATTATAATTATTTAAAAAAAATATAAATCTATCGCTACATAGGAATTACCATGTTTCAAAAACAGAAGCTAAAAACATATAATTAAATTGAAGTTTTTAGCTTCTGTTTTTGAAACATCAGAACTATTATGTAGCGATGGAATTATATTTCTAATACGGTAAGTTTTCAAACGGCCTTTTTCATATATTATGTTCCGTATTATCGAGTGTTGTTCTTTTTCATTTTTATTATTAGGGCTTTCATTATCCCATGCCATAACAATCTAATTCCAAATTCAAAAATATTCAATTAAGAAATCTTTACTTTAAGCCTGACTTTGAATTAGGATACATTGTATCCTCCACATGCTTTCGCTGACCTTTCAACCGACCTGTTGAACATTCAGGAACGTTCTAAAATTTAAAAGCCTTGATAAACTAATGACGTCATCGCCTTTGCATATAAACACGCCTAGCAAAATAAATACTACTTTGCCTTGATAACGTCCCATAGAGGAGGAAATTCTTCCGTTAAGAAAAGTTTTTCCTCTCATGTCTTTTTATTCGTGAAATTCTTTGTTTCATGGACGCCGCACAAATCAAAGTAAAAACACCTACGCTAACTGGATTTTTCCTCAATCTCTACCGCCAAGAGAACACTTATCGCGGCCCATGATTTTTGTGTACAGTAATGGTGGCAGACGAGTCCGTATTTCTAGTTCTATATTTCCCGCCTCAATTTAACGAATCTCTTATTTACTTATCGGCAATCTCCGGCCTGTCTGAAAGCAAAACTCTCTCATTTTTGTTCACCGCTTTTAATAGTAGCAAGATTCTATTTCAAGAGATGGGTAGCGGGTCTGTTTTTAGCGATGCCGCGGAATAATTAATGAAATTCTACTTCTTCTTCTTCATCTACTTTTTGGGGTTGGGGAAGGATTTGATTTTTTTTTTTCATCGAGTTGTCTCGGGAAGATTTTGACGTCATCGGACAGAAAGGGGTTTGGGAATTGGCCAGTCTATGACTTTGTCTGCTCACTTCCTTTCTCTTCATTGTCTGTATTTTCGATATGTTTATCTTTCAATCATATCGATAATTTATGATTGCTTTCTGTTTCATTCCCTGTTTTAATAACACAAGTGCTATCTACCTATTTATCTATCTATCTGTCTGTCTATCTATTCTTATATTTATGCCTCCGTTGATATATATATATATATATATATATATATATATATATATATATATATGTGTGTGTGTGTGTGTGTGTGTGTGTGATTGTGTGTGTGTGTGTGTGTTTGTGTTTGTGTGTGCGTGTGTGTGTCTGTGTCTGTGTCTGTGTCTGTAAAGAAAGAGTATGGATCTATCAATCCGACAGATATTTATTACTTGAACTTAACTTTTAGTGGATACTCATATTTGAGTAGACGTTCCATTTATTTATTAGAATATTTCTTTGTTTTCCTCTACAAAAATGTAATAAATAAATATAGATATATGGGTATATAACACTGTTTATTCATATCTATCTATCTATCTACCTATCTATCATTTTTCGCTATCTATCTATCTATCTATCTATCTATTCAAACCTATTCATATCTATTTCTGCTTCTGTCTGCATCTCCCCCCTCTCTCTCACTATATATATATATATATATATATATATATATATATATATGTTACTTTTTATTCATATTTATCTATCTACCGATATATATATATATATATATATATATATATATATATATATATATATATATATATATATATATATATATATATATTTGTAGTACTATGTTCTGCATATGCTTTCACCACTATGATTAAATATTACGTCTGACGGTTCGGTTCTAATAACAGAGCTGCCACACCTTCATACGTCGATGATTACTGAATAGTTCAGCACACACACACACACACACACATATATATATATATATATATATATATATATATATATATATATATATATATGTATATAAGGACAGTATGGAAAACCGAGAGTCAAAATGGTTACAACTGAAAGAAAAGAGGAAAAAGAGAAAAGGAGATAAAAGTTACAAAGAAAAAAAGTTGCAAAGTGAAAAAAAAACCGAGAAAGCGACATAACCTCCTGACATTCAACAAGCACGCCCAAACGCTCAGACGGACGCAGAGGCGCACGCTAACACGCACGTTAACATACACCATTAAAAAAGAAACAACTCGCACCAATGAAAAGTGCATATAAAGGAGAAAAATCGATAATTATAAGCAGTCAATTGCTGATATCCCCTGAAGTTTGGACGGAGTGATTCCAGAAGCATCTTTCCAAGAAACTCTGAAGTCGGGATTCTCGAGGTATTATCAAACAGTTGACAAATCTTTTACTTGCATTAATTCACTCTCTTTCTCTCCTCTGTATATATATATATATATATATATATATATATATATATATATATATATATATATATATATATATATATATATATATATATTAGTGTGTGCTGAAAAGTTTGCAAGCTCGACTTACTGTCTCCATGCTCATTTCTATTCGAGTTATAGAATGTTTATGAATATATTTACTTTTAATTTATATATATATCTGTTGGTGTGTGTTTTTCTGTGTGTCGTCTGTTCCATTTCGTCATTTTCAAATTAAAATGATTATAAAAATATGAAAGAGAAGATTCTATGGATGAAAGAAAAACAAAACAAAAAAGAGTTACATAAATATGAACAGACAGGCATAGATAGATAGATAGATAGATAGATAGATAGATAGATAGATAGATAGATAGACAGATAGAAACAAATGAATAAGCTGATAAAAAATAGACCGATTGATATTCATAGGCTAAGACAAATAGACATTGAATACCCTGAAAAAGAGAGATATGCATAGACAAAGATAGTTATTTATAAATAGACTGCGATAGATAGATAGATAGATAGATAGATTGATAATTAGATAGATAGAATGAAAAGACTGATGAAAATAGATATGAATAGGGTGAGATAGATATTTATGAATGAGCTAAGATAGATATATAGATGGATATAAATTATTGAGATAGGTGTGAAATTACTGAGATATAACGAGATAGATAGATAGATAGATAGATGTGAATAGACTGATATATATATATATATATATATATATATATATATATATATAGTGAACTCTCAGCTTTGAATGGTGCCTTTTGTTTTACTCTTATGCATGCTCGCAGGTGCTATTGTGGAGAAACTCAGGTAAGAGAAAAACATAAATCATTTGTGCTTTCTTAAGTGAGATATATAGCACGTTTTATTCATATCTATTTTTTTGCAGTAAGGTTCACACTGACCAAGGGTCGGGGGCCACTCGTGGTAGAACATTTTGTTAAGAGGCATTTTATACGGATAGAATCAGAGGATAACGGTTACACATAGCCTTAAACAGGTTATGACTGGAGTGATCGGGGGAAACATACTCTTGGTAGGCGGCTCCCCTGATCAATAGTTCGCGGGAAGAAGCTATTCGACTGGGAATGACTTCCAACTGACGAGAATAGGGATGGTTTGCTACAATATAAGTGGCATGGCGGATCCAAGCCGTGACAGTGAGAGCTGGTGGGACCAACGAATGTAGTTCGTCCGAGCACTTTCCATGGACGTACCGATAGGGCAGCGAGAGGCTTGCCACATCCCGCATCTGTGAGAGGGTGGAGTGGGGAAAATGATTTATTATTCTCAAGGACGCGGACACGATTTTGAACTCAATCAAGACTGGAAAGTGAAGACTTGGAAGCTACCGCCCAAATATGACAACAGTACTGCAGTTTCGGTCTGACCTGGCTCTTGTAAAGTCAGAGGAGATCATGCGAAGTCAAGTACTTCTTGGAGCGGTACAGGGAGCCGATCTATCAATCAATTTGTCTAGATCATTATCTATGATTGAAAACAGTGCACAGACGTAAAAGACGCTTTGAACACAATTGATCCTGAAAAATGCAAGAGGTGTATCCGTAAAGGTCTTCATGTTAATCTCCTTGGGAATGTTGGCACATATACGTAAGAGAGTTCATTTTAATATTCCAGAGAATTTGATTAAACGTGTAATAAATATGATTATCTCTTAGTAACCCAGGGCCTCTAATATCATCAAAGGGAGTCACACGCAGTCACAAACAGTAGCTGACGCGGCATTTCTACTTGTAGCGACTGTAAAAAAAGAACGGACTAAAGTTCGTATGAAATTTCGCCAAAATCTTAATTTAACAGTCATTGCAAGAGGCACCCCTTCATACCACATCTGTGCACGAGAAGGAAAGACCCATGCCAGAATGAAAAATAAAAATACCGTACACACTGATCATATTTAATATAAATCAAGCGATGGTATTACTTGAACTTGAATTAAGGCAAACAAGTAAGCTATTTAAAACTGTCCATATCTATATATCTATCTATCTATCTATCTATCTATCTATCTATCTATCTATCTATCTATCTATCTATCTATCTCATATTGCTCATATACACCCTTGTGCAAATTAATTGAAACAAAACGAATAATTCCGGGGGGTTTTTTCTCGTATTTTTCCAATGAAACATGACCCAGTGCACATGTTAGTATTTCGTATGTTCATTCCACGAAGTCGTTCTTTGCAAATTGACCACAAATTATCGATTGGATTTAAATCAAGAGAGTTTCCAGGACAGTCTATAGTACTTTGATTTGCTCACTGGTTGGTAAGGCTTGCCTGTGTGTTCGTGCAGCGTTACAATTTTCGTACTTTCCTTGGAGTAACGTCCAACGTAGACAATGGTTGTAGGACAATTAATCGACAGTCGAGACAGTAATGTCTGGGCGTGATAAAAATATGATGCATTCTCGGATGACGCAATATTTTACAAGGCCAAATTTCATCAACACCCCGAAAATAGAATCATATTATTGCACCCCACTGAGGAAAAAACAGAACACGATTAGACACTGTCACTCCAGTGGGTCTAAAACTGACTGTATGATTAAAGAAAGGAAACTAAAGCGGTTGTTTCATTTAATTTGGACAAGGGTGTATTTCTACAGATTTCAAATTGTTCAAATCTATCTATCTATCTATCTATCTATCTATCTATCTATCTATCTATCTATCTATCTATCTATCTATCTCAGTCTGTTTTTTTTACTTTCTTTTTATCTATCTATCTATCTATCTATCTATCTATCTATCTATCTATCTATCTTATTTTCTTCATATCTATCTATTATTTCCTTTCAGATTATCTATCTATCTATATATCTATCTATCTATCTATCTATCTATCTTCAATCTGTTCATTATCTATCTCAGTCTTTTCACATCTATCTGTTTATCTATCTATCTATCTCAGACTCTTTACATCTAACTATCTATCTATCTATTTATCTATCTATCTATCTATGAGCTGAAGATTAAATATAGGCCGAATATGGATCAGAATCTGACAGGATGATAACATAATTAACAAATAGGATACGTATATCAATCTCACATGTTTCAGTTTTATTAAAGCTTCGTCCATGACTGACAGGAAACAGGCAAAATGACAGAAGCACTGGTATTTTTAATTATTGTTTGGGTTCAATCTCATTGTTCAGAAACGTGTCACGTGTATTAAAACTAAACATCATTCTATGTGTGTGGAGTTTTGGGAAGAATTTTGTATGTTTAAGTGGGCAAAGAATGGTAATGTGTATTCATAATTGTGTTCGTTTATCTCTCCAGCAGGAGGAGGTATCTTACCCTTTATGTTTTCCTAATGATGTGAGCCAAAAAAATCAGAAATCTGAGACATCTCGTTGTGGCAGTGTATGGTTTAAAATTCGTCAAAGTGAAACGATTAAAACGGACTGAACGTCTTTCAAAATCTTCAATCAGTTTGCATAAATATGAGATAGAATGGAAGCAGTAGACATTAACCCTTTTAATCTATGTCACCTTTTTACCTTTTTGTAATCTTTTCACCTAAGGAAAAGCGATAATACCTACGATATGCAAGAGGTTACTGTGCGCGAATGATAATCGGAGAACTAGTGTGAGGAAAGGAAAATAAAAGATTTGTTTCAGGAAAACAGAAAATTGAGATTGACCTTCCATATATATTTCTGAACATTGTAGGAGGCAAAGGAACAAGAACCAGAAGAAAGTTCAGCAAACGGGGAATGCGAGAGAAGAAACTATTACAATAGTATTTACGGTTACGTCTAGCTATTTCAGAAATAAAACAATGAGAGATATTTGCAAATCGAGTAGTCCTCTTCAATATACGTGGCCGTGGTAAGGAGTAAGGAGTAAGGAGTAAAGCACATTAGGGCAACTTTCATGAAAATATTTATAGAAAGGACAGAGGGAAGCCATGCCCCGGCGGTGGGAAAGCGACTGAAGCCGAGATGACAGGTAAGGACGGATAATATTACAAACCGTTATCTGGATGTGTTTGAAAATGGCAAGATATATAACAAGAGCACCAGACATGATATGGCGGCAATATTCAAAGAACGGTCGAATGGTAGATTTAGAAATGTTTAAGATGAATTTCGGCCAGAAAAAGAAATCCACCATGACACAGTAAAGTAAATTTCCTAACATCAGAAACAGGAATTGATTCAGTATAATCACATTATTATGAAGTGAGAAAAATGAATTCCTGAGTTGCTCTCCTGGGCGTTAGCATCATAACCGATCCCCTAGAGGACCTGAATTTCTTATAGAACGCGTCTACTCTATGGGATTCGCCGTGCATTGAGCATATATTGGAACATTCCACACTCAGTTCAAGTGGATTACGTACATATGATCCATCATCAACTGAGTAGAAGTCGGACATATGATCCATCGCAACTTAATCTCTAAGCTAAGCTCACAAGGCCATCGTATATACAATCAATCGCCAACGTAAGTTCAACTGTGAGCTCAAGTATAACTCGTATATATAGATACATTGCCAACTTCTACGCTGAGTTCAAGTGGAACTCGTATATATGATCATCGCCAACTTAATTTCAACGTTGTGCTCAAAGGCAACTCGTATATATGATGCATCGCCAACTTAATTTCAACTTGGTGCTCAAAGGCAACTCGTATATATGACCCATCGCCAACTTAAATTCAACGCTGTGCTCAAAAGCAATTCGTATATATGACCCATCGCCAACTTAAATTCAACCTTGTGCTCAAAGGCAACTCGTATATATGATCCATCGCTAACTTAATTTCAACGTGGTGCTCAAAGACAACTCGTATATATGATCCATCGCTAACTTAATTTCAACGTTGTGCTCAAAGGCAACTCGTATATATGATGCATCGTCAACTTAATTTCAACTTGGTGCTCAAAGGCAACTCGTATATATGACCCATGGCCAACTTAAATTCAACGCTGTGCTCAAAAGCAATTCGTATATATGACCCATCGCCAACTTAAATTCAACCTTGTGCTCAAAGGCAACTCGTATATATGATCCATCGCTAACTTAATTTCAACGTGGTGCTCAAAGACAACTCGTATATATGATCCATCGCTAACTTAATTTCAACGTTGTGCTCAAAGGCAACTCGTATATATGATGCATCGCCAACTTAATTTCAACTTGGTGCTCAAAGGCAACTCGTATATATGAACCATCGCCAACTTAAATTCAACGCTGTGCTCAAAAGCAAGTCGTATATATGACCCATCGCCAACTTAAATTCAACCTTGTGCTCAAAGGCAACTCGTATATATGATCCATCGCTAACTTAATTTCAACGTGGTGCTCAAAGACAACTCGTATATATGATCCATCGCTAACTTAATTTCAACGTGGTGCTCAAAGGCAACTCGTATATATGATGCATCGCCAACTTAATTTCAACTTGGTGCTCAAAGGCAACTCGTATATATGACCCATCGCCAACTTAATTTCAACTTGGTGCTCAAAGGCAACTCGTATATATGACCCATCGCCAACTTAAATTCAACGCTGTGCTCAAAAGCAATTCGTATATATGACCCATCGCCAACTTAAATTCAACCTTGTGCTCAAAGGCAACTCGTATATATGATCCATCGCTAACTTAATTTCAACGTGGTGCTCAAAGACAACTCGTATATATGATCCATCGCTAACTTAATTTCAACGTTGTGCTCAAAGGCAACTCGTATATATGATGCATCGCCAACTTAATTTCAACTTGGTGCTCAAAGGCAACTCGTATATATGACCCATCGCCAACTTAAATTCAACGCTCTGCTCAAAAGCAATTCGTATATATGACCCATCGCCAACTTAAATTCAACCTTGTGCTCAAAGGCAACTCGTATATATGATCCATCGCTAACTTAATTTCAAAGTGGTGCTCAAAGACAACTCGTATATATGATCCATCGCTAACTTAATTTCAACGTTGTGCTCAAAGGCAACTCGTATATATGATGCATCGCCAACTTAATTTCAACTTGGTGCTCAAAGGCAACTCGTATATATGACCCATCGCCAACTTAATTTCAACTTGGTGCTCAAAGGCAACTCGTATATATGACCCATCGCCAACTTAAATTCAACGCTGTGCTCAAAAGCAATTCGTATATATGACCCATCGCCAACTTAAATTCAACCTTGTGCTCAAAGGCAACTCGTATATATGATCCATCGCTAACTTAATTTCAACGTGGTGCTCAAAGACAACTCGTATATATGATCCATCGCTAACTTAATTTCAACGTTGTGCTCAAAGGCAACTCGTATATATGATGCATCGCCAACTTAATTTCAACTTGGTGCTCAAAGGCAACTCGTATATATGACCCATCGCCAACTTAAATTCAACGCTCTGCTCAAAAGCAATTCGTATATATGACCCATCGCCAACTTAAATTCAACCTTGTGCTCAAAGGCAACTCGTATATATGATCCATCGCTAACTTAATTTCAAAGTGGTGCTCAAAGACAACTCGTATATATGATCCATCGCTAACTTAATTTCAACGTTGTGCTCAAAGGCAACTCGTATATATGATGCATCGCCAACTTAATTTCAACTTGGTGCTCAAAGGCAACTCGTATATATGACCCATCGCCAACTTAAATTCAACGCTGTGCTCAAAAGCAATTCGTATATATGACCCATCGCCAACTTAAATTCAACCTTGTGCTCAAAGGCAACTCGTATATATGATCCATCGCTAACTTAATTTCAACGTGGTGCTCAAAGACAACTCGTATATATGATCCATCGCTAACTTAATTTCAACGTTGTGCTCAAAGGCAACTCGTATATATGATGCATCGCCAACTTAATTTCAACTTGGTGCTCAAAGGCAACTCGTATATATGACCCATCGCCAACTTAAATTCAACGCTGTGCTCAAAAGCAATTCGTATATATGACCCATCGCCAACTTAAATTCAACCTTGTGCTCAAAGGCAACTCGTATATATGATCCATCGCTAACTTAATTTCAACGTGGTGCTCAAAGACAACTCGTATATATGATCCATCGCTAACTTAATTTCAACGTTGTGCTCAAAGGCAACTCGTATATATGTTGCATCGCCAACTTAATTTCAACTTGGTGCTCAAAGGCAACTCGTATATATGACCCATCGCCAACTTAAATTCAACGCTGTGCTCAAAAGCAATTCGTATATATGACCCATCGCCAACTTAAATTCAACCTTGTGCTCAAAGGCAACTCGTATATATGATCCATCGCTAACTTAATTTCAACGTGGTGCTCAAAGACAACTCGTATATATGATCCATCGCTAACTTAATTTCAACGTTGTGCTCAAAGGCAACTCGTATATATGACCCATCGCCAACTTAAATTCAACCTTGTGCTCAAAGGCAACTCGTATATATGATCCATCGCTAACTTAATTTCAACGTGGTGCTCAAAGACAACTCGTATATATGATCCATCGCTAACTTAATTTCAACGTGGTGCTCAAAGGCAACTCGTATATATGATCCATCGCTAACTTAATTTCAACGTGGTGCTCAAAGACAACTCGTATATATGATCCATCGCTAACTTAATTTCAACGTTGTGCTCAAAGGCAACTCGTATATATGATGCATCGCCAACTTAATTTCAACTTGGTGCTCAAATGCAACTCGTATATATGACCCATCGCCAACTTAAATTCAACGCTGTGCTCAAAAGCAATTCGTATATATGACCCATCGCCAACTTGAATTCAACCTTGTGCTCAAAGGCAACTCGTATATATGATCCATCGCTAACTTAATTTCAACGTGGTGCTCAAAGACAACTCGTATATATGATCCATCGCTAACTTAATTTCAACGTTGTGCTCAAAGGCAACTCGTATATATGATGCATCGCCAACTTAATTTCAACTTGGTGCTCAAAGGCAACTCGTATATATGACCCATCGCCAACTTAAATTCAACGCTGTGCTCAAAAGCAATTCGTATATATGACCCATCGCCAACTTAAATTCAACCTTGTGCTCAAAGGCAACTCGTATATATGATCCATCGCTAACTTAATTTCAACGTGGTGCTCAAAGGCAACTCGTATATATGATCCATTTTTTTTTTTACCTGTACTTCTTGCAAATGACTCACACTCTTTGCTTTTCCAAAGCCGTATCAGGATGAAGATGGAGTGATGCTACCAAAACTTTTTCGCTTTCCATTATAGATAATTTTGCGTAAGGTTTCTGCAGCCTTGTGTGTGATGATTTTTTTTTCACCCTTCAACCCCTTTTCCCACGGACGAAACGTTGCAATCCACTTACTTCTCTGCCCTCATTTCCATGGAAAGCGTCAAGATAAATGCACTCTTTAGTTTCACCGGTGCGAACATTCACAGCCAAGACACGCGCATTTTACTCACATCGTAGCTCCATTCTGTAAATTCCTCTCGGGTCCCCACGAACTATTGCTTTGTGGAACCGACTCCCAAGAATGTGCTTCATCTGTCGCTACAATCTTAACCAGTTCAAGTCGAGCACATAACCGAATAAACCACGCTTCTTATTGTTATTGCTCACATAACAACCACACCTTCTAACATAAGATGATTCAATATCGATTTCTGTTAGAACCTTAATTTGATTCCCAATTTCAGATTAGGCTTTTTTGTCTTGTCTCATTTTCAATCTCTTCGATTGTTTTTCACCTTTTCGAAAGAAAGAAAAAAACGGTATCTATGCTAAGACAACCAGTAATAGCATAGCGTTTGTTTGATTTGTGTTTATTCATTTCACGCGAAGCAAGGAGATAAAGCCACCAAGACGCAAGTGGGAAACATAGCAAAAAAGAATCCGAATAAAGAAGGGAAAATAAAAGAACAGGATTTACAGTTTTGTTCTATCAAAACATTATCCTTGCCGCAATTCTCATTCTCTGAGAAACTTAATTACTTCTTAAAAATAAAATAATTAATTTTCTGCTTTGTACCTGATATATATATATATATATATATATATATATATATATATATTATATGATGACCTAAATGTCCAAACGCCTCACACGAAAATAATTCTTATACTTTGTCAGATATCTTCAAATATATATATATACATGTGTGTGTGTGTGTGTGTGTGTGTGTGTGTGTGTGTGTGTGTGTGTGTGTGTGTGTGTGTGTGTGTGTGTGTGTGTGTGTGTGTGTGTGTGTGTGTGTGTGTGTGTGTGTGTGTGTGTGTGTGTGTGTGTGTGTGTGTGTGTGTGTGTGTGTGTGTGTGTGTGTGTGTGTGTGTGTGTGTGTGTGTGTGTGTGTGTGTGTGTGTGTGTGTGTGTGTGTGTGTGTGTGTGTGTGTGTGTGTGTGTGTGTGTGTGTGTGTGTGTGTGTGTGTGTGTGTGTGTGTGTGTGTGTGTGTGTGTGTGTGTGTGTGTGTGTGTGTGTGTGTGTGTGTGTGTGTGTGTGTGTGTGTGTGTGTGTGTGTGTGTGTGTGTGTGTGTGTGTGTGTGTGTGTGTGTGTGTGTGTGTGTGTGTGTGTGTGTGTGTGTGTGTGTGTGTGTGTGTGTGTGTGTGTGTGTGTGTGTGTGTGTGTGTGTGTGTGTGTGTGTGTGTGTGTGTGTGTGTGTGTGTGTGTGTGTGTGTGTGTGTGTGTGTGTGTGTGTGTGTGTGTGTGTGTGTGTGTGTGTGTGTGTGTGTGTGTGTGTGTGTGTGTGTGTGTGTGTGTGTGTGTGTGTGTGTGTGTGTGTGTGTGTGTGTGTGTGTGTGTGTGTGTGTGTGTGTGTGTGTGTGTGTGTGTGTGTGTGTGTGTGTGTGTGTGTGTGTGTGTGTGTGTGTGTGTGTGTGTGTGTGTGTGTGTGTGTGTGTGTGTGTGTGTGTGTGTGTGTGTGTGTGTGTGTGTGTGTGTGTGTGTGTGTGTGTGTGTGTGTGTGTGTGTGTGTGTGTGTGTGTGTGTGTGTGTGTGTGTGTGTGTGTGTGTGTGTGTGTGTGTGTGTGTGTGTGTGTGTGTGTGTGTGTGTGTGTGTGTGTGTGTGTGTGTGTGTGTGTGTGTGTGTGTGTGTGTGTGTGTGTGTGTGTGTGTGTGTGTGTGTGTGTGTGTGTGTGTGTGTGTGTGTGTGTGTGTGTGTGTGTGTGTGTGTGTGTGTGTGTGTGTGTGTGTGTGTGTGTGTGTGTGTGTGTGTGTGTGTGTGTGTGTGTGTGTGTGTGTGTGTGTGTGTGTGTGTGTGTGTGTGTGTGTGTGTGTGTGTGTGTGTGTGTGTGTGTGTGTGTGTGTGTGTGTGTGTGTGTGTGTGTGTGTGTGTGTGTGTGTGTGTGTGTGTGTGTGTGTGTGTGTGTGTGTGTGTGTGTGTGTGTGTGTGTGTGTGTGTGTGTGTGTGTGTGTGTGTGTGTGTGTGTGTGTGTGTGTGTGTGTGTGTGTGTGTGTGTGTGTGTGTGTGTGTGTGTGTGTGTGTGTGTGTGTGTGTGTGTGTGTGTGTGTGTGTGTGTGTGTGTGTGTGTGTGTGTGTGTGTGTGTGTGTGTGTGTGTGTGTGTGTGTGTGTGTGTGTGTGTGTGTGTGTGTGTGTGTGTGTGTGTGTGTGTGTGTGTGTGTGTGTGTGTGTGTGTGTGTGTGTGTGTGTGTGTGTGTGTGTGTGTGTGTGTGTGTGTGTGTGTGTGTGTGTGTGTGTGTGTGTGTGTGTGTGTGTGTGTGTGTGTGTGTGTGTGTGTGTGTGTGTGTGTGTGTGTGTGTGTGTGTGTGTGTGTGTGTGTGTGTGTGTGTGTGTGTGTGTGTGTGTGTGTGTGTGTGTGTGTGTGTGTGTGTGTGTGTGTGTGTGTGTGTGTGTGTGTGTGTGTGTGTGTGTGTGTGTGTGTGTGTGTGTGTGTGTGTGTGTGTGTGTGTGTGTGTGTGTGTGTGTGTGTGTGTGTGTGTGTGTGTGTGTGTGTGTGTGTGTGTGTGTGTGTGTGTGTGTGTGTGTGTGTGTGTGTGTGTGTGTGTGTGTGTGTGTGTGTGTGTGTGTGTGTGTGTGTGTGTGTGTGTGTGTGTGTGTGTGTGTGTGTGTGTGTGTGTGTGTGTGTGTGTGTGTGTGTGTGTGTGTGTGTGTGTGTGTGTGTGTGTGTGTGTGTGTGTGTGTGTGTGTGTGTGTGTGTGTGTGTGTGTGTGTGTGTGTGTGTGTGTGTGTGTGTGTGTGTGTGTGTGTGTGTGTGTGTGTGTGTGTGTGTGTGTGTGTGTGTGTGTGTGTGTGTGTGTGTGTGTGTGTGTGTGTGTGTGTGTGTGTGTGTGTGTGTGTGTGTGTGTGTGTGTGTGTGTGTGTGTGTGTGTGTGTGTGTGTGTGTGTGTGTGTGTGTGTGTGTGTGTGTGTGTGTGTGTGTGTGTGTGTGTGTGTGTGTGTGTGTGTGTGTGTGTGTGTGTGTGTGTGTGTGTGTGTGTGTGTGTGTGTGTGTGTGTGTGTGTGTGTGTGTGTGTGTGTGTGTGTGTGTGTGTGTGTGTGTGTGTGTGTGTGTGTGTGTGTGTGTGTGTGTGTGTGTGTGTGTGTGTGTGTGTGTGTGTGTGTGTGTGTGTGTGTGTGTGTGTGTGTGTGTGTGTGTGTGTGTGTGTGTGTGTGTGTGTGTGTGTGTGTGTGTGTGTGTGTGTGTGTGTGTGTGTGTGTGTGTGTGTGTGTGTGTGTGTGTGTGTGTGTGTGTGTGTGTGTGTGTGTGTGTGTGTGTGTGTGTGTGTGTGTGTGTGTGTGTGTGTGTGTGTGTGTGTGTGTGTGTGTGTGTGTGTGTCATTGAGGAACCCCCAGAGGAAGAAATCTGTGGGGTTCAGATCAGGCGAGTGTCGTGCTGAAGTGACTCTCTACATAAACTTTTCACGGATCCACGCCATGGTTACATTAACAGCGTGAGGAACACCATCCTGCTGGAATCACTGTGCATCCTCATCTTCATGCTTCTCGAGCTCTCCACATCATTGGAAACACTTCGTGTATATTGCCTTGATACTACTCCTGATCAAAACGGTTATTGATTGATTTTTTACAACTTATCAACCCATGAAATTTAAACATATTTTGAATTGTAAAAATAATTCTTTTCTTTTGTTTTTTGGGGTTTTTTTTTGGCAAGTGAATTTTTTGTGGAGAAATAACAATAATTTTTCCATATACAGGAAATTTCACAATTTTTGAAACAATGTGATCCGGCACAAATCAAGGACGACAAATGATAGAGGAATGGAAATTCCATTTATTTAAAGGTAACAGGACAACATTTTCGGATCTGCAACCATTTAGTGTCAAACATGGTTGGAGCCCTGGAGTACATCATCTAGATATCCGGCGTTCAGTTTAAGGCGCTGTTGAATGTAAAGTTGTTGATAACGCGTGTACATTCCTCCTATAGGGGATCGCCTCAGAGATGGATGACTTCAATCCGGCAATGATGTGAAGGTTGTCCTGGTAGATGTCGTTCTTGAGGAACCCCCAGAGGAAGAAATCTGGGAGGGGCGTTCAGGTCAGGTGATTGAGGTGGCCATTCCACTTCAGCTTTGCGGTTGATGAGACGCTCCCCACACCTTTCACTGAGCCATGCCATGGTAGCAGTGTGAAGAGGAGCAACATCCTGCTGAAACCATTGGTCCTCCCCACAAGGTCCTCACGCCCCTCAAGCTGTCCCCATCTGAGAGGCCGCTGCTTTGTTCCAAACATTGTGAAACACACTATACATCTCTTTCCCCCACCCAGCTACAAGTAAATAGCAGGGTAACCTGATGGGGATGATTTCTGTCAGGCTATCTTGCCCAAGAACGCTCCACATGTTGTCTCCCTCCGAAACGTGAATTTACAGCAGTAGCGATCGTGATAAAAAGAATGGAAATTAAAAATATATTAAAAAATATATGTAAAATTAAGCATCAGATTTTTAAAAAATCCATTTTTATAAACGAAAATGAGAATCCAAGCGTAGCTTAGATGTGGCACAAGGCCGAAAGTATGGGGCACCCAGTGAGGACCGAACTCACTACTCAGTCGTAATTGTTCTAGCGAGACAAGCTTGCTTACTCCTTGCACCACGTCGAGGTAAGGCTTCCATTAATATGGAGAAAACGTAAACAGTAATGTGTCAGATTTGCGTCTTTATTAAGAAGAGATACAAATTCGCTAACATATCAAATAACATACTGAAAAAATTACTCTGTCCAACTTAAAAAGCGTATTTCAAATAAAAAAAATGTTCTAAGGAATATCTTGTTTATTCTTCAAATCAAAAGACTATTTATTTGCTTGAAATTAAAAACCAAAGTCAAATTTAAAAGAAAATGAATCTTTACAACAGCATTATTAAAGTCAAGAAGTTTTCCTATGAAAACAATTTGATTACAAATACTGTCTTTCATCACTGCTTCCATGAAATTGTGTAAAGGAAACATTATTTACGCTTTACAAGTAATGTAAGATCAGCTTTTTTAACAATAAACGTTGAAAGATATCCCTGATGGCTTTGCAATGACAGATATATACTACAGTATAGAATATCGGCCATCTTTTGATATTGCATTTTTTTGTTTTGTTTTGTTTTTTCGCTGTTCGGATTCTTCTTGCTCCAGGACAGGTTGAATAGATGTAGACTTCTTAGGCTCGGTAACAGTTATGTGCAAAATTCTGGCACATCGTAATATCAGGGGGGAAAAAAGTTACGGCTTAGACTGTACAAAATAACAGTCAGTAAATTGGGCGAAATATTTTGAACTTTAATTGTCGTAAAATTATTTACTTCCGTTGGAGGAAAAAATTCGAACTTTGCACGGAAATAGACAGAGTTAACAAAAATATTTGCAAACAAAATATAGTCTGTTTTTAATCAAACTTGTCTTAATGAAGGGCTGCTGTCAAAACTCATTTTACGTGAGCACATACACACAAAAATCTCTTTCATTCAAACGTGAGGAAACCTATCTAACAAAGTAGTTTTTCCCTGGGGTGCTCGGACTACGTGTATTTAAGCGTGCTGATTCTCATTTAGGTCCCACCCTTTTACTAATGTAAATGTAACCGACACTTCTACTCCAAAAGTTTCTTTTCCCGTATCCCCACTCCCGTTGAATTCCCTTCTGTTTACTTACGTCCCTGATAATTATAATCTTTAACATTAAATACAAGGTCAATCGCCATCTTCTGTTTTCTTAAACCCCGTTGAGCTTTTATTCTTTATTCGGACCTTTGTATCAACTTTGTCGGATATATAAAAATTATGGTCGGATTCTATATGCTACTAACACTCGCACAGATAGATAGATAGATAGATAGATAGATAGATAGATAGATAGATAGATAGATACATAGATAGATAGATATGAACAGAAGGAGATAGATAGATAGATAGATAGATAGATAGATAGATAGATAGATATGAACAGAAGGAGATAGATAGATAGATAGATAGATAGATAGATAGATAGATAGATAGATAGATATGAACAGAAGGAGATAGATAGATAGATAGATAGATAGATAGATAGATAGATAGATAGATAGATAGATAGATAGATAGATATGAACAGGAGATAGATAGATAGATAGATAGATAGATAGATAGATAGATAGATAGATAGATAGATAGATATGAAAAGTAGGAGATAGATAGATAGATAGATAGATAGATAGATAGATAGATAGATAGATAAGAACCGAAGGAGATAGATAGATAGATAGATAGATAGATAGATAGATAGATAGATAGATAGATATGAACCGAAGGAGATAGATAGATAGATAGATAGATAGATAGATAGATAGATAGATAGATATGAACAGAAGGAGATAGATAGATAGATAGACAGATAGATAGATATGAACAGAAGGAGATAGATAGATAGATAGATAGATAGATAGATAGATAGATAGATATGAACAGAAGGAGATAGATAGATAGATAGATAGATAGATAGATATGAACCGAAGGAGATAGATAGATAGATAGATAGATAGATAGATAGATAGATAGATAGATATGAACAGAAGGAGATAGATAGATAGATAGATAGACAGATAGATAGGTATGAACAGAAGGAGATAGATAGATAGATAGATAGATAGATAGATAGATAGATAGATAGATAGATATGAACAGAAGGAGATAGATAGATAGATAGATAGATAGATAGATAGATAGATAGATAGATAGATAGATATGAACCGAAGGAGATAGATAGATAGATAGATAGATAGATAGATAGATAGATAGATAGATAGATAGATAGATAGATAGATATGAACAGAAGGAGATAGATAGATAGATAGACAGATAGATAGATATGAACAGAAGGAGATAGATAGATAGATAGATAGATAGATAGATAGATATGAACAGAAGGAGATAGATAGATAGATAGATAGATAGATAGATAGATAGATATGAACAGAAGGAGATAGATAGATAGATAGATAGATAGATAGATAGATATATAGATAGATAGATAGATTTCCAGCCCAGCCCAGCCCAGCCCAACACGCGAAGGCTCGGAATAAATTCACCTTCTCGTATTCAAAAACCACACAAATAATACATCACACACAGTTAAAATCACGAAAAGAAACTAACAATTCCAAAACTTTGAAAATGACTAAGGAATTGTCCGAAAGTCATCAAGGACATCTATCTATCTATCTATCTATCTATCTATCTATCTATATATATATATATATATATATATATATATATATAGAGAGAGAGAGAGAGAGAGAGAAAGGGAGAGATAGATAGATAGATAGATAGATAGATAGATAGACAGATATGAAGAGGCTGTGATAGATAGATAGATAGATAGATAGATAGATAGATAGATAGATAGATAGATAGAAGGATATTACTCGGCTCTTCTGAAAAGTATGGTTGGTTCTGCACAAGCCTTCATCACCATAAGCAAATGATATATGTGTGTAGTTTGGCTGTTGGTTCTAAAACGGATCTGCCTGACCATCAATCATGCGTTGAAAACGTCGAGAGGTGTTCAGGAGTACATATATATATATATATATGTACACAGATAAAAAAGAGCAAATTGATCACGCCACATCCGTGCAGGCGGGCGTACGCGGTCCGCACAAGCACAGAGAATACAAAAAATTTACGCCAGCGCTAAATCAGTATAAGAAACAAATGAAAAACATATGAACGTAAAATTGCTGATACCTGCTAAAGAGTCGATGAACAGGCCTGTCTACGAATCTCTATAGTCGAGATGGCGAAAGTAATATCAATCAGCTAAGTGACAATTTTACTCACATTGTGTGTGCATGTGTGTGTGTGTTTTGTGTATCAAGACGGAAAGAATTATGCACTTTGTCTACAAATGACATTTTTTTTATAAATCTTGTCATATAATTCAGTTTCAGATTCGCGTCTATTTTTTATGCAACTGCAACATTAAATGAAATAATTTAAAGATATATTTCGTAAATATCTAGATAGAAAATGAACTATTTTTGTGATTCTTTATTTCGTTTTTCAATTCTGGTGTGCATATATATATATATATATATATATATATATATATATATATATATGTAGATAGATAGATATATATATGTGTGTGTGTGTGTGTTTATATATATTCCAGCATATATATATATATATATATATATATATATATATATATATATATGTATATATATTTTTTTCGTTTCACCGTTTGGAAGTGGAGTCTGATGACCCAGTGTCCTTTAATAAAGGGCTGGGCGAAATAAATTATTACATGGAGCCTTAAAGTGGTCTGTTTTTCGTTTAAATGTATACATATATATATATATATATATATATATATATATATATATATATATATATATATATATATATATATATATATATGAGTGTGTGTGTGCGTGGCTGTAAAAAAAATTAAAAGCCTTATAACAACCGCAACAATATCTGAACTTCTGCCAACAGTAAAATTTAGCAGAAATGCGAAGTCTTGATTCCTTGCTTACATATTAGGAAATTCCTCTTAAGCATATATGAGGCTGAATAAAAAAATGTAATTTCAATTACCCCGCCCCCACCAATACTTTTATAATACCTTTCTTTCCTTCTCTTCTCTTTCTTCTTTTTCTTCTCCTTCCTTCCTCACACCCTCCTCTTCCCTTTCTATTACACCCAAACTTGCGCGTATGTTTATTTATTTTTGAAAAGAATAATATAGCGTTAATTAGCTTTTTCTCAAAATAAAGCGTTAAGAGGTCATTTGATAAAAAACGCCTGAGGACACCGTTTGAAACCAAGGTAGCGTATTCAAGTGATCCCCTGATTTTTAAGGTATATATATATATATATATATATATATATATATATATATATATATATATATATATATATATAAACAGAGTGCCCATAAAGTTCGTGTGCACTTTAAAGAATTTATAACTTTATTTGTATTTGCGATAGAAATAATTTCTAAAAAGGATTAGAAAGAAGTAAATCTATATTTTTTAAGGTTTTATTGAAATTTTATTCAAGTTTCCACATGTCCTCCATCATTAGCAATAAAAAGGGTAATACGATTTTGCAGTTCACGGAAAACATTTGCCAACTGATTTACAGTAATGCCTGAAATCACATTAGTTATCTTAGCTATACTTAAAACTAGGTACATTAAACTTTATAACATTTTTTACAGATAATTTCTATTGCAAATACAATTAAAGTTATGAATTTTTTAATGTGCACACGAACTTCATGGATACCCTATATATATATATATATATATATATATATATATATATATATATATATATATATATATGTGTGTGTGTGTGTGTGTGTGTGTGTGTGTGTGTTTAATTTGGCAGCAACTTTTCTTTTAAACATGTTGTGTTATATGATACCAACACAAGGGATTACAAAGAATATCTTCTTAAACGACAAATTGATTTTGCCAAAAATAATATTAACCTCCTAAATACTGCTTCTATCCTACGGACAATATTTATTTTAATATAATTTTCAAATAAAAAGTCTTATTAGGAAATATGAGAAAATTCAAAAGAGAATAGGCAGGACTATGTTGTCTTTGACATTCAACATAACATGTTTAAATATATATATATATATATATATATATATATATATATATATATATATATATATATATAAGTGAACATAGAAGTCAACACTTAGAGGCGACAGTCTGTTTCATGCTAGATGCAATCGTCGGGCCTGACATTTGCCTCTAGCATGAAACAGACTGTCGGCTCTAAATGTTGACTTCTATTTTCATTTTGATATTTACACACGCTGTATCTCTGATATTGAGCACTTTATCCCATAAATATAGCACACTTTAAGATTATATTTCTTCTTATATATATATATATATATATATATATATATATATATATATATATATATATCAATTATGTGGTGCAGGTTCAATTTATATTATATATATTATATTTTTATAATAAAATTGTTTGCGAGAGTGATTCTTGCCATATCATTAACTTCATTATCTGCTTTTCGTATAAATGATTCGCGTACTATATATATATATATATATATATATATATATATATATATATATATATATATATATATATATATATATATATGGGTGTCGTGCGTGCTACACCCGAGCCCCGAGATTAGGGGTCCAAGGCAGTGCTTTGTGATCGAACCTGTCTTATCAACATTTGCTTTTTTCGACCTATATCTATACAAATTTCAAATTAAATTGAGCCCCGCTGACCATTAATGGATGAAAAATCTTCACAGATTTTGCCGTCTTTCTATGGCCTGTTTTTGACTCCAAATGCACGACTTTCTTTTGATTATGCTAAGTATAGAAAAACACAATGAAACATTCATTTTTTCTCCTCCATAATATTGTATGTGTTAAAATTATTCAACTTTTAATAAGAGAATTATCAAGTTGATGTTGAAAACTGCCGCAAAACATTGCTGATTTATTTCAGATGGAATGATCGATTATCACAATACCACAATTTCACATATTTTTTCATTTCAGTTGGTCATAAAGATAAGACCGTGTGTTAAATAAAAACTGGACAAAAATTTTAGAACTAGTCAGTGTGATCATAGCTTCTGGCGTATAGACATCTACGTGGGTCATTTCCGGCATTAAATTTCAGATTTTAAAATGGCTAAGGGTAAAATTTTAAGAAAGTTCAAACAGGGCAGGATTGTTGCACTCCAAAGACGTTGTGTTTCGCAAGTATTCATCACAAATGAAACTGGCCGTAGCAGAACTGTCATTACTAACTTCATTAAAAATCCGGATGCGTCTGCTTCTAAAAAATCAAGCGGTCGCCCCAATAAAATCTCACCATATCTAGACAGACGCATTAGGCGAGAAATTAAGAGAGATTCAAGCCTAACATCAAATCAGATAGAAGCGAATACCGATGCTGAATGCAGCTCTCGAACAAGTTAAATAAGAAAGCTTTTAAGAACGTGAAACGACTGCAGAGGCCTCGCCTTCTTCCTCACCATTAAACCTCCCGTTTGCAATTTGCTTTCGATTATCAAACTTGGGATGTGGATAAATGGAAGAAAGTCTTGTTTTCAGACGAGAACAAAATCAACCTTGATAGCCCAGATGGTATTCAGCGTTACTGGCATGCAAAAGATGTCCCAAAAGAAATGTTCTCAACACGACACAGTGGATGTGGATCAGTTATGGTCTGGGGTTCATCTTCGTACAATGGAACTCTTGAGTTACAGGAGGGACAAGGTCATCAAACAGTTGCTAGTTACATTGACATGTTAAGAAAAGCTTCGCTAATTACTTAAAGCCTTCATCTATGTGGAGAAAACTGGATTTTCCAGCAGGACAATACTGCAATCCACAATGCTCGAAAGTCGGAGATTTTTTTTATGGAAAACAACATTCAGCGTTTTAGCCATCCGCTGTGCTCTCCAGATCTAAAGCCAATCAAGAATGTTTGGAGATGGCGGCCAAATGATGTTTATAAACATGGACCGCAATTTGAAACTGTAGATTTTCGTCATGCTGCAGAAAGCATCCTGGACATGCATCCCAAGCACCCTCATGCTGAAGTATGCCAAAGCGAATTTTCGAAGTAATTCGCAAAAATGGAGGATATATTGAATATTATTGTCGTTGTAACATTGGTTCTGTATTTTCTATATTTATTTGCATAGACTTTATCTTTATCACCAATCAAAAAAATAATTTGTTTGTTTAAATTAACCAATTAAAAGCTTAAATGTTTCACCTGTTTGTTGATAAGCTACATTTTCAAAGTAAATGTTTCGCAAATATACTTCGATTAAAGTAACAGTATTTTATAATTTTTAACCTTTTTGTATCTGGGCTTCCAATGAGAGAATGTGTTTATATTAAAAAGAAGAGAGAAACCGCAAACGTCTTTGGTTGTTATCTAGATTTAAAAAAAAAAAAAACATGTTAGGCTTTATTTCCATAATGTTGCTACACGTGTTTCCGGTCTCGCGACCTTCATCAGGCAAAGATTGGATATTTCCACATTCTCTTAAAAGTAACAGTATTTTATATTTTTTAACCTTTTTGTATCTGGGCTTAAGATTTTAACCAGGAGTTTATATTGCATGTGATCCATTGTTGTCCATAATTAATTTACAATAAAATTTGTATTTTATATGTATGCGAACATATGAAAATTGAGATACAGTAGAGTGAAAATTCCCGAATCATAGAATAGGGGATGGGAAACGTGACTCTTGCATCGGCCCTAAATATATATATATATATATATATATATATATATATATATATATATATATATATATATATATATATATATATATATATAATCATTTATTTATTTAAATATTATAACATAAATATGTTATAAAATCACTACAAAAATAGCCATTTTGCTTCAACACTTCTGGTGTCTTGTCAAATGATGATGTTGAATTTAGAATAAATGGTTTTAAAAGTTTCAAATTATTTAACGATCCTTCGCTAGTAGTAAACGCTGTTACATAAGCTAGAATGACCAATCAAAATACAAGTATATGGTAATTCGAAAAATTTGACAACTAAGCAGGGTTATCATAGATATTAAAAAATTTAAAAAATTTGAAATTAAAATTAAAAGTAACAAATTATCTATTTAGAAATCCAAATCAAATCTCTATTAAGTTTTAAATTGTAGAATTACCGAGGAGAAAAAAATAAAAATAAAAAATACATATGCTATTTAATTTATTTTTTCATTGAAATGTTAAAAAGGATGTTCATATATATATTAAGGCATAAAAAACAATTTTTTTTATTATAGGCCAGGATAGATTTAAAATAAAAACACTAGTCGACCGGTTTCGTCCCCTCTCATCAGAACTGTTAACGGGTAATAGAAATTATGAAGAACAAGAAAGTCTGTAATGGATGACATGAATAAATGGGCAGGGAAGAGAAGAAGAAAAATATAAATATATAATAAAACTAATAACAACAGAGATCTTTGTTGGTATTACTTTTATTATATATATATATTTCTTCATATGTATATATATATATATATATATATATATATATATATATATATATATGAAGAAATATAGATTTAAGGTATGCTATATTTATGGGATAAAGTGCTCAATATCAGAGATAGAGCGTATGTAAATATAAATATAAAAGTGAACATTGAAGTCAACACTCAGAGGCGACAGGCTATTTCATGCTAGGCGCAATATATATATATACATATATATATATATATATATATATATATATATATAGAGAGAGAGAGAGAGAGTGAGTGTATGTGTGTGTGTGTGTGTGAGAGAGAGAGTGAGAGAGAGGTAAGAGGTTATATATAGAGGGAAGCGGTTATAGTAGTTCCAATGAGAGAATGTGTTTATATTAAAAAGAAGAGAGAAACCGCAAACGTTTTTGGTTGTTATCTAGATTTAAAAAAATAAAAAAAACATGTTATGCTTTATTTCCATAATGTTGCTACACGTGTTTCCGGTCTCGCGACCTTCATCAGGCAAATATTGGATATTTCCACATATTCTTAAAAGGGATTAATTTTTCTCATGCTTTTCGATGTTAAATATTCTCGATATTAGACATTCTTTTTTTTGTGTGTTAGTGACCCAAATGTCTCTCTTGAACTGGCAGTGAAAGAATTCTGCGTGAAGGGTAATAAAATAATTAAGACTGGTCTGAGAAAGGGTGAGAAAGATATCTATATTATTATCTTTAATGACCCCTGTGTGTTCTTAGATCTATTTCCATTTTTTTGTGTTTTTGACAGCATACGTACACATACTTATATTCCCTCTCCATATATACATACTTTCTTATCATAGGGAATTAGTATACACATATGTTAACATACACACACACATACACACAAACACACATATACACACTTCCTATGTTGTGTAGGGTTGGCGTGTGTGCCCGAGAGTAGTTTTGTTTTTGTCAATATGTCTATAATGTAATTGTATAAATATATGAATTGTAGATAAAGTGCTGGCGTTATTGAAAAAGCGTTCAATATTATATATATATATATATATATATATATATATATATATATATATATATATATATATATATATATGTATGTATATATATATAACATTGAACGCTATATATATATATATATATATATATATATATATATATATATATATATATATATATATATATTAATAAATATACATATTATCCCATACAATAAAATAAAATAAAATTAATAATTCATAATAAATACATGTCTTTTATGTTTATTTGATAATACCGGTTATTTTAGATGCTAGATTTAATCCCATGAGAAATGTATATTTTTTGTTAATTTTTTGAAAGGAACAAACTATATCCAAACATAGATAGTGCTTAACTATGCCAGTATGACGGTAAACTGATATATTTTCAAATTATATATTATGTAATGGTCATTATACACTGAGTGCCTGAAGATTGCGTTTGGTATGAAACTCCTAGTCAGGCGAACGGTGTCGGATGACATATATATATATATATATATATATATATATATATATATATATATATATATATGAGTACCACAAATAGTAAAATATTTGTTAAAACTGAACGTATTAGAGGTGCTCAATACAAAGTCGGAAGAGCAGACTTGCAGTGCTGTTTAATATTGAAAAAGGATGAAATCTGACCAGAGCACACTACCGCGGTTTTAACGTCTACGGTCTTCTCACGTGGATTGTTCAGCAAATCACAAATACACGGAGCTCAACAACTTAAGCATTCTCGAAGCCGGACGTTGTGGGAAAAAACGGAATATATATATATATATATATATATATATATATATATATATATATATATATATATATATATATATATATATATATATGTGCGTGTGTGTGTGCGTGTGCGTGTGTGTGTGTGAAGAATGGAGAAAAAGCAAGAGGATAATAACGAAGAGAAGAAAGAAGTAGTAATAGTAGTAGTACTAGTAGTAATAGAAGAACAAGAACAAGAAAAAGAATAAGAAGAAGAAGAAGAAGAAGAAGAAGAAGAAGAAGAATATGATAAATAATAATAATAATAATAATAATAATAATAATAATAATAATAATAAGAAGAAGAAGAAGAAGAAGAAGAAGAAGAAGATAAATAATAATAATAATAAAAAGAAGAAGAAGTAGAAGAAGAAGAAGGAGAAGAAAAAGAAAAACAAGAAGAAGATAAAGAATAATAATAATAAGAAGAAGAAGAAGAAGAAGATGAAGAAAAAGAAGAAAAAGAAGAAGATAAATAATAATAATAAGAAGAAGAAGAAGAAGAAGAAGAAGATGATGATAAATAATAATAATAAGAAGAAGAAGAAGAAGAAAAATAATAATAATAATAAAAAGAAGAAGAAGAAGAAGTAGAAGAAGAAGAAGAAGAAGATGAAGAAAAAGAAGAAGAAGATAAATAATAATAATAATGATAAGAAGAAGAAGAAGAAGATAAATAATAATAAGAAGAAGAAGTAGAAGAAGAAGATGAAGAAAAAGAAGAACAAGAAGAAGATAAAAAATAATAATAATAATAATAATAAGAAGAAGAAGAAGAAGAAGAAGGAGAAGAAGAAGATAAATAATAATAATAAGAAGAAGAAGAAGAAGAAGAAGAAGGAGAAGAAAAATAAAAACAAGAAGAAGATAAAGAATAATAATAATAAAAAGAAGAAGAAGAAGTAGAAGAAGAAGAAGAAGAAGAAGGAGAAGAAAAAGAAAAACAAGAAGAAGATAAAGAATAATAATAATAAGAAGAAGAAGAAGAAGAAGATGAAGAAAAAGAAGAACAAGAAGATGATAAATAATAATAATAATAAGAAGAAGAAGAAGAAGAAGAAGAAGATAAATAATAATAATAATAAAAAGAAGAAGAAGAAGAAGAAGAAGAAGAAGAAGTAGAAGAAGAAGAAGAAGAAGAAGAAGGAGAAGAAAAAGAAAAACAAGAAGAAGATAAAGAATAATAATAAGAAGAAGAAGAAGAAGAAGATAAATAATAATAAGAAGAAGAAGTAGAAGAAGATGAAGAAAAAGAAGAACAAGAAGAAGATAAAAAATAATAATAATAATAATAATAATAATAATAATAAGAAGAAGAAGAAGAAGAAGAAGAAGAAGAAGAAGAAGATAAATAATAATAATAATAATAATACGAAGAAGAAGAAGAAGAAGAAGAAGAAGAAGAAGAAGGAGAAGAAAAAGAAAAACAAGAAGAAGATAAAGAAGAAGAGGAAGAAGAAGAAGATAAAAAATAATAATAAGAAGAAGAAGAAGAAGAAGAAGAAGAAGATAAATAATAATAATAATAAGAATAAGAAGAAGATAAATAATAAGAATAAGAATAAGAAGAAGAATAAGAAGAAGAAGTAGAAGAAGGAGAAGAAAAAGAAAAACAAGAAGAAGATAAAGAATAATAATAATAATAATAATAATAATAATAATAATAAGAAGAAGAAGAAGAAGAAGAAGAAGAAGAAGAAGAAGAAGAAGAAGGAGAAGAAGAAGATAAATAATAATAATAATAAGAAGAAGAAGAAGAAGAAGGAGAAGAAAAAGAAAAACAAGAAGAAGATAAAGAATAATAATAATAAAAAGAAGAAGAAGAAGAAGAAGAAGTAGAAGAAGAAGAAGAAGAAGAAGAAGGAGAAGGAGAAAGAAAAAGAAAAACAAGAAGAAGATAAAGAATAATAATAAGAAGAAGATGAAGAAAAAGAAGAACAAGAAGATGATAAATAATAATAATAATAATAATAAGAAGAAGAAGAAGATGATAAATAATAATAATAATAAGAAGAAGAAGAAGAAGAAGAAGAAGTAGAAGAAGAAGGAGAAGAACAAGAAAAACAAGAAGAAGATAAAGAATAATAAGAAGAAGAAGAAGAAGTAGAAGAAGAAGATGAAGAAAAAGAAGAACAAGAAGAAGATAAAAAATAATAATAATAATAAGAAGAAGAAGAAGAAGAAGAAGATAAATAATAATAATAATAATAAGAAGAAGAAGAAGAAGAAGAAGAAGAAGAAAAAGAAAAACAAGAAGAAGATAAAGAAGAAGAAGAAGAAGAAGAAGAAGATGAAGAAAAAGAAGAAGAAGAAGAAGAAGAAGAAGAAGATAAAAAATAATAAGAAGAAGAAGAAGAAGAAGATGGAGAAGAAAAAGAAAAACAAGAAGAAGATAAAGAATAATAATAATAAGAAGAAGAAGAAGAAGAAAAAGTAGAACAAGAAGAAGATAAATAATAATAATATGAAGAAGAAGAAGATGAAGAAGAAGAAGAAGAATAAGAAAAGCAGAATAATAATAATAATAATAATAATAATAATAATAATAATAATAATAAGAAGAAGAAGAAGAAGAAGAAGAAGAAGAAGAAGAAGAAGAAGAAGAAGACGATAATGACAAGAAAGAGGCTGGAGAGTTAATCGTGAGAAGAAGAAGGAGAAGAGGAACAACGACAACAGCAATGACCAGAAGCAGAAGAATATTGATTGATTTATTTGTTTTTTCACAGATTATCAACCTTTTGAAGGTTATTTAAACTCCAAAATAATTTTAGATTATAAAACTTATTTTTCAAGGTACTAATGATTTGCTAATAGAAGTCTTACTAATTAAGCAATAGCTCGGTAGAAAAGAGACGGGTTCATGCCTTTCCCAATGGTATTTTTGCGTAAATGAATATATCGAACGCAACTAGAAATAGAACTCGGCTCTTTGATTTCCAAATCAGCTGGTAAGTTGCCAGCAAAAGACGGAAAAAGGGAAAGGAGAAATGAAGAAGGAGGAGGACCAAGAAAAGAAGAAGAAGAAGAAATATATAAAAATTCAAAAAAGGAATATTTGTTTTCGACGTGCTTTAACCGACTCAGCCACGAAGAGCTTCGCTGGAAAAGGTATAGAAGATAAGCAGCAATATTGTGACCATTTTCTGGCGATGAAAATCAAAGAGTTAAAGATAGAGAGGCGAAACCTTGAAAGAAAAGAAGGCCAAGGAAAACGGGAAAAAAAGAAAGGGAGCGATCGAAACAGTAGAAGGAGGAGAAGTGAAGATAGAGAGAGAAACTGCTAAATAGAAAGCCGGAAAGAAAGGAAGAATTATAAGAAAAAATAAGTAGAAACTCAAAGAACTGAAGTAAAAGACAAGAAATATAATTTGATGCATTCAGGGAACAAAAAGAGAGATTGTAAATGGAAAGAAAAAACATAAGCCTTTCGTTATATTAGTGATGATAGAAAAAATCAGTAAATAAAAAAAAATAAGATAAAATTAAAGTCGAGATTCTTTAGTGTTCTAAACGCAGTCGACCAAAAAATTAAGAATCTTAGAAGACAAGGGACCAAAACGAAAGAAATAAACTGAGCCTACTATAAGACAGTTTTGTCGACACTGGAATCCAAGAGCTATCTAAAACATTTATTATTTGAATCCCGATTTCTGCCTGAGGTTCATGTGGCTCTTTGCTGATATTCAATCGGAAGTCCTTCGGGTTATTACCTCTTTAGTTTTTTTTTCTTTTTTTTTCCCTCGCTACGTTGCCGTTAGGCATCAGAAATATCTCAGGTCGACAAAAGTCGAGTTGAAAAAAAGTTTTCGATTCGTCGGATTTCAGGGGAAATGATGAATTTTAATTTAAAAAAAAATCAAATAAGAATCAGCGATTGGCAAATAAATAAATGATTCCTTATTTAATTGTATATCTCATTAATGTAACCACAGTTTAAGACTTGAAATTAGTAAATAATACATTGTACAGACAACGTTCTAAAATGTCGAGTATTGATGTGAAAAACAATTTCGTTTCTGAAAATGTCCCTTTCTGCAATTATTAAATCAAATCGATATTTCGATTCTGAGCATTAACGGGGCTTGAGGATGTCTATTTAATGAGTATTAATGTAGAAAAGTAAAGTATTATTGCCTATTTTTCCTTATGAAGGCACTTGTTAATTTAAATAGTGCCGAACTCTACACATATGTCCACTGGTTATAGATTTTATCCAGAGAAATATTTATATCCTGATGAATCCAGGTGTATAAAAATATAAATAAAAGTTTCACCTACAAAGCTACTAAACAATCGAAATTTGGTCAATGGAGATGCTTTTTCAGCAATATCATTCAATTCTATCTTGGGAAATAAATGGATTCTGTAATTATGGTTTAGGCTAAATAAAATGTAATAAAATTACATTCTGTAATCATAACGAGAATTACAGTTGCGGCCAAAATGTTCAGAACGGCATTGTTTTCGTCAGAAAAGTGGGTATAAGTTTTTATCAAAGTTGTTTTATATTCTATAATTTTCACAGAGAATAAATACGATATTAATTGTTATTGTCTGAGATTTCGGTGTAATTTGAGAGGATAATACAAAAGTTATGGATGATTTAGTGATTAATGCAAAACCCATAATTTAAATAGTGTACATAATACCTCATCTCAGAAATATAGTCAGATACTGAAAGGCCGAAACGTTGTAATAAATATGGCAACAAAGATGAGGACAATAGTCTGAATAAAAATGGCACAAAGAACTGTTTCCACTGTTTGATAACCATGACATATTTGAGAAGGATATAAGCATAGCTCAAATCTATATTGGCAAAAACTCCTTGCCTAAGGATAGAAAATGAAGTCAAATATACAAAATTAGAAAGAGGTCTAAGTTAATGATGTGTCTTCTAACCGAACTCATTCAAAATATATACACATCCGACTTAGGGAATTAGAAGTCCTACCTGAATTAATGATTGGCGGTCACAATATTAATAATATAAAATCTGCAGAACTCCTACAGAAAACAGCGAAGGAAGTCGAAAAGAAAGGAACAGATATTTATTATAAGAAATCAGAATCAGTTGTTAGAAAATGGAAGTCCAACGTGTAAATTAGAAGTACAGAAAGAGCGACATTAAAATCCTAACCTACATTAGGATAAGGAAAGGTGCCTTCCAGAAGCTAAGCAAAAGAAGAGTACACAACTATTACGTAATATAAGTCTACATATATGGCAATGAATGCTGGGCAATTTCCTCATAGTTGAAGAATAGCATGAATCCGCATGAAGATGCTAAGAATACCATGAAACGAACATGTGAGATAACGACAAAATTCTGGGGGGAAATATGAACTAAAAGGAAAAGATAATTGAAACTTATGGGGAGCATAATGAGGAAATTGGGCTTTGGAAGAAGAGATGCTCACAGGGAAGACTGAGGCCAAGACGGGCAAAGGATAACATTGCATAACTTATTGAGTAAGCTTGAGTAAATGGATGGCGTAACAGATTTTAGGAGAAATAAAGAAAAGAGAAAATTGTTTAAGAGCTACGAAAATTGTGGAGAGCTATGATTGCCTACGTCCTGAAGGAACATGGCGTATAAAGAAAAATATGAAAAGGAAATTTCTATACATCAGGAAGGGGCAGTTGAAATTTCTAGGGCACATAATGAGGAAAGAGGGACTGGAAAATCTGATACTCGCAAGACAGATTGAAGTCAAGATGGACAGAGGGAAAAAGCGCATAACGGGACAGGAAATCGCGGAGAGCCATGATTGCCAACGTCCTGAAGGGACACAGCACATAGAAGAAGAAGAATGAGCTTGAGTAAATAGATGGCGGAACGGGGTTTAGGACAAATATCGAAAAGACAACATTTTTGAAATGCAACGAAGAACAGGAAATTGTGGAGAGTCATGATCAGCAACGTCCTGAAAGATCACGGCACATAAAAAAAGAAGAATGAACTTGAGTAAATGTATTGTAAAACAGGGTTTAGGTGAGATAACAGAAAGAGAAAATTGATTAAGAGCTACGAAGGACAGGAAATTGTGGGGAGCCATGATCGCCAACGTCCTGAAAGATCACGGCACATAGGAAAAGAAGAATGATCTTGATTAAAAGGATGGCGGAATAGGGTTTGGGTGAGATAACAGAGCAGGACAATTGATTAAGAGCTACGAAGGACAGGAAATTGTGGAAAGCTGTTATTACCTATGTCCTGAATGAAAATGGCATATAAAGAAAAAGATGAAAAGGAAACTTAGAAACATCATGAAGAGTAAGTTGAATTTCTAGGGCACATAATAAGGAAAGGGGGCTTGGAAAATCTGATACTCACAGGACAGATTGAAGGTAAGATGGATAGAGGAAAAGAACGTATAAACGGCTTGAGCTGGAGTAAATGGATGGCGGAATTAGGTTTGCAAAAGATAACAAGACTTAGGAGAGATAGCAGAATAGGAAATTGTGGAGAGTTATGATCGTCAACATCCTGCAGTGCCACGGCACAGAGAAGAAGCATCTGAATGTTGGTAACATGGAATTAAATAGAATAATTTGCTATACTCTAATTTTGGTTAAATAAAACAGAAATCAAAATTTCATTAAGCATCCTGTTCCTTTTGAATCAATGTTGGGTGTGCAGGTGGTGTAATGTGTAGGAATTCAGAATGGGAAATTGGAGAGCACGGTTTCAATTCTGGTCTGGTTTCGTTGTATTCACTTAGATGACGCAAATGTCCTTCGTACAGCAACGAATTCATCTTCTCCTTCCAGATATGACTTAAATAGTAGGACATGTGTATCTGTAAAGTTATTGTTATTCTTAATAATCATTAATCCACTATTCACTCGTTTTAACAAAAGATTCTTACAATACCTACAAATGGTTGATGAGCTGTGGAAAAAAATGAAAACAAACAAATCAATCGATCAATAAACCATGTGGATTTTGCTCAAGGCTGACCAACTTTACAAAAAAAGGCCTAATACAAGATGGGACAGAAATACCTCCCATTAATGTCAGTGATGTCTTCATCTAGCTAATGTCTTACCTGAGGTGAGTCATTTGCATATAAAATCACAAAGACTATAAATTGCTACATCTATTACTCATGAGGCAGTTGAGTGCATACTACATTCCGTGAGTCAGTGTAGGTCCTATGTGAATATGTTGTATTGTAGTGTGTGTAAGTTTGAGAGGTGATGGATAAGTTGTTGAGGTGATTGGAAACATTGTAATGAATAAATGGTCCATGATTAACTAGGACTAGAATAGATGGCGAAGACCAGTCTTCCCTACTTCCCCTTCGGCTTTGTGCCACAATTTTTGTAAGCAATTTACAAAGATAAAAATAATACTTACCGTTAGTCAGCAACACTATACTAGAATGGCGTCGCCGATATCTAATGAACCCAACGATTAATTAATACTGGATAATTATAAATACGCCCAAGTAGCAACTACTTACCATGAGTCAGTAGCACTAAACTACAATAGCGTTGTCGATATCTAATGAACCGAACGAACAATTATCGTGGCTTTGGATACTATCAGTTAAAGATAAAACAAAAAAACGTTCATTTCCTTTTCAGCCATTCCGTTCTCTGATACAAGAAGTGGCAGTTACATCAAACTATTTCAACAGTAAAATGGTGAGACCAATATGTCAGTCTAGTAGCACACTTAAAATCATGCAGTCGGGACACCAGGATAAAAAAAGTTCGTCAGAGCCGTAACCTTGAAAATATTTCTAGAAAAGGCAGAGGGAAGCCACGTCATGTTGGTGCGAAAGTGAATGAAGTCAAGATGCCAAGTATATAAATGAGTTTCATTTGAAAGAATCGACAAGGTCTTCCTGTTTACATGTTTCATAATATTTTTTCCAATTTTCGAATAAGATGTTGTGTATTGTAAGTACTCCCATATATATTAGTGAAGGATTGTACCTTTGGCTTATGCTTAGGCAGTGTTTATAAATATCAGCTTTAACACTAATGCATATCGTTTTTTTAATTCAGCTACCGAGGCGTCATTTCCACTTCAGTCTTCATATATCAGATTAACTTCGGTTGATCACAAACGAGTAGGGCTGGATCAGATTGAAACTGTTTTTTTTCCACAAAGACAAAAAAATCAACAACGATCACTGGTATCACAATTAAATTCTGGGACGTCTCAGTCAGTCGTAATGATGTTAGGCCCTCAGTCATCTAAGTGCCACACTTGGAAGATGATGTCTCTTTCGGTTCATGTCTGACTGGGCAGAAGATATTCCCGCAGTAGGTTGCCGCTCCTTTCTGTCCTCAATATCATGCCTGATCCCCACAATGTTTTTTATTTTTATTCCTTTCATTGAATTCATATTTTAAAACCAACGGAAGTCGGAGGAGAAAACCAAATAACTGATCTGTTCTTAGCAACTGCTGGCAGTGAGGCCATTAAAAATGATCAGCAATTGCACACCCATGACAGTTGCAGGAAATGATGTTTGTAAATATGTCAACTGTTGAAAAACATAGAACCCAAGACAAAACTAGTGAATTCAGTCAAAGCAAACTTCATGAATATTTCACAAAATGTAAAGAAACCGTCTTCGTTTTAAACAGGCCGCTAAATATTGTGAATTTGAGAACCTCGGGTCGGAAAAAACAGCCAATAGAAGAGGATTTTTATTCAAGTGAAAATGTTAAGCGGCCTTCAAAATGGCTCTAGTCTGTCCGCCTTTACGGCAGCAAATGTTGGACGGTCTTCCCAAAGATGAAGAAGGCAACGGAGGTATTGTTCTACAGAAGGATGCTAAAGATATCTTGGACCAAGCGTGTGAGCAGCGATGAGAATTTGGGGAGGATATACAGGAGGAAGCTTATACTTAACATCAGGAAGAGGTAGCTGAAATTTTTGGGACACGTAATGAGAAAGGTAGTCTTAGAAAATCTGATACCCACAGGTCGAATAGAGGGAAAGAGAGACAAGGGAAAGCAAAGCATGACATACCTAGCGGGCTTAAGCAAGTGGATGACAGAGCATGGCCTCGGGAAAGTAGCAAAGAGACAAAACTTATTGCGAGCTACACGGGATAGGGGGAAGAGGAGGGCCATGATCGCCTACATCCTGAAGGGGCACGGCACATATAAAAAGAAGAATTTACAACTGGGAAATTTATCATTTGAACAGTGTCTCGAATTTGTTCAGCAACAAGAATTAATTCGAAAATTTAATAAAACAAAGTTACAGATCCGGTAGAGGAAATGGTAAAAGACAGAATAATGTGTACTTTTTGTAGTTATCGTCATCAAAGAGAAAAACAAAGGTGTCCGGCATATAAAAAAAAACTGTGAAAAGTCTTTCAAAATGAATAATTTTAAACGCACGTATAAATCCAAAAAGAAAAACATACAGACGGTCGAACAAAATGATCAGGAAATAAGTATGGAATCTTTTCTTTGCAAAAAAAAAAAGAAAAATGGTTATTAAAAATTCAATTCAGTAATGTTTTATTTGACATGCAACTAGATACAGAAAGTCACGTGGCGTTGATACCCAGAAATTCTGAAAGAAATAAGGAAAACAAATATTAAAGTAAAGTTAATTAATACGGCGGATCTGTGGTAAAAGGTTAGGCTATTTTGAAGACTAAGTGGAACGAAAAAGGAAGCTTGACGGATTATCGTAGGAAACTGTGAAAAGAATCATGGTCTAACAGGAAATGAGTTACTGAACATAAATTCGGCAAAATTGCTAAACAAAGTCAAACCAAAAGAAACGGGAATTTTTAAAAAAAACCAACTATGAAGCAAAGTTAAAACTAAAGGAAAATATCTCTTCATATTTTTAAGCACGGAAAATGTCAGTCCATCTAATATCAATAGTTGTGGCGAAACTAAAAAGATTACTGGAAGAAGATCTACTTGAACGAGTTCCACCAGGGGAAAGCAACTATGCCTTCCTGTTAATAATTTTAAGAAAGTATGGGGATCTGTACATGTAAGGTGTAAAACACAACAATATACAGACTCATATCCTATCCCCAATATAGAATGGCCTTTGTACTCTCCCGCGGTTATGAAAATATTCTCTAAAATTGATCTAAAATCGACATACCATCAAATACCTATTGACAAGGACTTTAAAGAAGTTATAACAACAAAAACGCCAATAGGTTTATTAAGATGGAAAAGAATGTCATATGGAATTAAAACGGCAAGTACGATTTATGAAAGAGCTATAGTTATTGATAGCGATATAAAAATATACAATATGCTACCAGGATGAGATTTCTGTTGGTGCTATTAACGACGAAGAATTCAAATGGAAAGTATGGTATTGAATAAGTTAAAAAATGCTGGATCAACAACGTAAAAATATGTGCGCCACACGAGAAAAATATAATTTTTGTGACATTCTATACCTAACGAAGGCATATCAGCAGACCAATCGTTATTTGACAACACTTCAAAAGTTGAAAGAACCTAACAACAAAAAAGGATTGGAATCTTTCTTAGAACTTCTAAATTTCTGCAGACGATAAGTAAAGCGATACTTTCAAATTGACAGAATATTTGGACAAAAGAAAGATCGAGTGACATTTGAAAATCTAAAAACTGTTCTGGCAACGAAAGCAGCAGTATTAATTTTCAACCCTAGAAAGAAAGAGTAGTAACAACTGACGCAAGTGGACACTCACTTTCAGCAATATTAGCTCAGGATGATCATCCTATTATGGATCTTTTGAAGAAATTGCCAAAAGTCGGATTTTTCTACTCAGATATAGAAAAGAAGGGTCGGCCATAATATATAGACGAAAAATAGCTCGTCATTTTTTGAATGAAAAGAAATTCATACTAAGGGTGGACCATAAACCTTTAGAATTCATATTTAATACTAGGAAGGAAATTCCTAAGGTAACGTCTTCTAGAACTCTAAGATGGGCTTTAATGTTAATGGCGTTTGACATTGATATTGAGTACATGAAAGTCAATACCATTCCGCCTGTAGACGCTTTGTCGGGATTGAGGTTCGTTACTTCTGAAAGTGGGAAAGAGGAGGAACATTTAAAGATTATTTCTTACGCTGGGTCGAAACTGATATTTTGTCGATAGAAAAATTACCAGAAGATACGAAGCGAGATTCCATATTGAATAGGATATTGTTCGGGATAAAAAAATATAAGTGGCATAATTGCACATGAGCAGAAAGGCGTTTTGAAAAGGTTAATCAAATATAAACCGGGAAAAAGGGGTGCAATTTGGAATGGAGACTTAGTGGTCCCACCAGAAATACAAAGCAGAAAAATTATAAAAAAGCATACATCACGATGTTCATAACGAAATATCATCTACGAAAAAGAGATTAAGACTAGATGCATGGTGGCCAGGCTATTCTACAGATGTAGAAGAATACATACAACAGTGTAAAATGAGCATTGAAAGAAGAAAGTTTAGACAGATAAAAACACATACATGGCCTAAAGAGTCCCAACCTCGAAACAGAGTACATATGTATCATGGCCATGTTAATGGAGTTGGATTATTATTAATACTGGCAAATTCGTATTCAGGCTGGCAACGAGTAATACGGGTTTCCACCAAAAGAATTTTACTGTGAAACAAGAGTTAAGGATCATATTTTCAAGAAACGAAATTCGGAAAACGCTAGTATCTGACAACGCCACAGAGTTCTGTGACAAGGAACTATACTTGTTTATACAAAATTGGATGCAAACCGTATCATCCCCCCCCCGTACCGGGTTAGCAGAAAGGAGTGTGCAAACTGTAAAAAAGCGACTGAAAATATGCGTACAACGGAAAGAAGATTGTTACTAAGCTACAGGACAATATCACATGCTGGAAGATCGAAAACACTATAAATAGCTAAGGCTATTACCCATGAGTCAGTTTAGTACATACTACTTTCCATGAATCGGTACTACATTACAATTATGTGGGAAGTGTATGTGGGAAGTTTTTCAACCGCATCCTGCATTATGCATTTTGGGAAAATATGACACAGGATAATTAACATGACTACACTCCGGAGTCGGTGCTCGATTGTCTGTGTTTAAAATTTAATATAAGCCGAAGATTTATGGAGTTTGAATCAATGGTCGTCTATGGATTTTATAAACTCGAACGAACCCACACGAGTGTTCGAATAACGACAATTTCGCCAGTGGCAATGGCGTGGCTTCATCAAATTTAAAAGTAAAAATCGCATTCTCTTGAAAGATTGAAGCGACACTCCATGTTGTAGATCCGTGAAAATCTGAAAAGTGGTGAAACCTTATGAAAGTGAAAGTTGAATTAATTCTCCTTCTTGTCGGACTAATCCTCTTAAGTGACGTGTCACTCAGAAAAGGGATCTGAAACATCGATTAAACTTGGAGAGTTTTATACGCTCTTTCGAATAAGCTGTCCCCAAGAGCGAAAAGGAATTAGATCCCAGAATGCGAATGAAATTGACTCAAATACCGGCAGGATTCTTATCAACAGGCAAAATGAAGGTAGATTTTAAAGTAATGGGTTATGAAATTGTAGATTTAAAATACGAATCTAAATTAGTTCGTTGATTTCGTTTAGAGACATATCATCGTCTATGGTTTATTTAATTTAATATAAATATTTTGTACGAATTTTTTCTGCTT